>CM060604.1:30426866-30584366 GCA_030578255.1 Tiaroga cobitis
TATCAAATAATGAGACTAAGTATCCTTACCCCCTTTTAAGAAGGGCGTGTTATAACTAAACTGGTAGTTTGCTCAGGCTGTTGATCTGCTGAACATCAAACAACGCTATTACTTCTTTCCTGTATTCTGCTTAAGCTCTCTTTCCCTTGGTAAACTTAATGTAACTAGACTAAGTTTAAATGTTTAGTCTAGTCAAAGTCTTGTTCACATCACACGTAAAATTGTCCGTGTCTCAAGCTCATATCTGGAGTCACTAATCATAGATTTCTGGCTAAAGGCTCTGAATAGTACTAATGGTTTAAGTTTAGCAGAAATCTGCATTATAGGTCTATTTACAAGGACACGTAATACAGGACTAGGCAAAGCAATTATAAAGGATAGCAATTTGAAACTAGTGATTTGGAAAAAGAAAGTTCCACATACAAACCTTCTGGCATTTTTCAACAGACCCTACTTTGTGTGAATACCCGATTTATTTGTTAAATCCAATCTGACTTAGTCATTATTGAGTCCATGTGCTGTCCTAACAATGATTTGAACTGATCACTTGATTGCTCAGTGGTTGGGGATTAACATAGCATTTCTTTTAACCTTTGTGATGTTTTCCTGACACAGGATAAACCACCTTAATATGAACTGTAAAAGCAGTTAACCTCCCCTGATTGAGCAGAGGATAAATCTTCGTTACTATACAGAGAATGACTCTTCTCTGGCATTGCAGGGGATAACGTTAACACAACCTTCCCTGATTAGACAGGATAAATCAACTTCCTTGACTAAAAGGATGAAACACTTCTGTCGACACAGAGGATAACCACATGTACTCAACAGAAATGTATTTTTTTGTATCAAAAACTCCAATCAAGCAAAAACATTTCATTAAACATGTATTTATTTGGTGATAAACAGGGAACATTCCATACGAATAAAAGCACTGAATTGATCTGTAAAAGAACTTCAGCAGGAGTTCGGCAAAAATCAGTGTCGCGATTTACATTGGCCATCATGGTGATCGTGACCGTCATGGCGATCGTGACCGTGGCGGCCATCGTGACGATCGTGACCGTGGCGGCCATCGTGGCGATCGGGACCGTCGTGGCGATCGTGACCGTGGCGGCCATCGTGGCGATCGGGACCGTCGTGGCGATCGTGACCGTGGCGGCCATCGTGGCGATCGTGACCGTGGCGGCCATCGTGGCGATCGGGACCGTCGTGGCGATCGGGACCGTGGCGGCCATCGTGGCGATCGGGACCGTCGTGGCGATCGTGACCGTGGCGGCCATCGTGACCGTGGCGGCCATCGTGGCGATCGGGACCGTCGTGGCGATCGTGACCGTGGCGGCCATCGTGACCGTGGCGGCCATCGTGGCGATCGGGACCGTCGTGGCGATCGTGACCGTGGCGGCCATCGTGACCGTGGCGGCCATCGTGACGATCGGGACCGTCGTGGCGATCGTGACCGTGGCGGCCGTCGTGGCGATCGGGACCGTCATGGCGATCGGGACCGTGGCGGCACTCAGGACCATGGCGGCACTCAGGGTGCCTTGGGAGTTCAGCTGCAGGCTTTGGCGGCTCGGCCGCAGGCTTCACTGCAGGCATTGGCGGCTCGGCCGCAGGCTTCACCGCAGGCTTTGGCGGCTCGGCCGCAGGCTTCACCGCAGGCTTTGGCGGCTCGGCCGCAGGCTTCACCGCAGGCTTTGGCGGCTCGGCCGCAGGCTTCACTGCAGGCATTGGCGGCTCGGCCGCAGGCTTCACTGCAGGCTTTGGCGGCTCGGCCGCAGGCTTCACTGCAGGCTTTGGCGGCTCGGCCGCAGGCTTCACTGCAGGCTTTGGCGGCTCGGCCGCAGGCTTCACTGCAGGCTTTGGCGGCTCGGCCGCAGGCTTCACTGCAGGCTTTGGCGGCTCGGCCGCAGGCTTCACTGCAGGCTTTGGCGGCTCGGCCGCAGGCTTCACTGCAGGCTTTGGCGGCTCGGCCGCAGGCTTCACTGCAGGCATTGGCGGCTCGGCCGCAGGCTTCACTGCAGGCTTTGGCGGCTCGGCCGCAGGCTTCACTGCAGGCTTTGGCGGCTCGGCCGCAGGCTTCACTGCAGGCTTTGGCGGCTCGGCCGCAGGCTTCACTGCAGGCTTTGGCGGCTCGGCCGCAGGCTTCACTGCAGGCTTTGGCGGCTCTGACCCAAACACTCCATTACCAAGTATAATACAACTACCTGTATATGGAGCCATACACTGACGTCCACATCCATTGCTGCAACATTTCTCATTGTCCGGACAGTCACTGTCATAGTAACACAACTTGACACAATTTCCTCCTCCAGTTTTGGTGCTTGGACACTCTCCTGGTTTTGCTGTTATGAAGACATGACAGAAAACATCACTGAATGCTAAAGGTCTCATTTGCGGTTTGAATAATATATATATATATTAGTGCTGGGCCGTTATCGGCGTTAACGTGCTGCGTTAACGTGAGACTCTTATCGGGCGATAAAAAAAATATCGCCGTTAATCAAAGTTGTTTTGGGATCATAAATAGCTTTTTCGAATATCGTTATATTTTCGCGCAATTCTAATGTGTAGTAGGCTATGACGCCGCGCCTACTGTCACAGATCGCGCAGTAGGGTATTTTCCTGTCAGGGACACAAGGTGTACTTTTACTTTGTTACGTTGGGCGACGTTCCTCTCGTTACTTTATTTTAATGCAATACGTTGTTAAATGAGTTTATTCCAAGCGCGCTGTGTCCTTTGTATGGGCATGAGCGATGCTCATTTACAAATGAATCAGTCTTTTGAGTCGATTCTGTTCACAGACTTCATCAAACAAGTTGTCAGATGATCTGTCTAAATCGGTTCGCGAATCAGTTGATCTGTTCAGTTCCTCGCGCACTGAATCGTCTGAAGCGCTTTCAATTCACACTCGGAGTCGAAACAGGAAGATTTAAGAGCATCACGAGCGTTGGATGAAGTGGCCGATCTACAGTCTAGTCTAGTGAATGCAAATCTGCAAATGCATCATGGTTTTGCCAGCGATGAAGATCTTTATTAGTTGAACATCTTCGTAAGCTGTCTGTGAATGAATGATTCCACAGGACGATACATTCGATTTCATTTCATTCAGGTAATTCATTGTGTGTGTATTGCGCGTGTATTGCGCAGTGTCATAATCACACGAATAGTTTACATTGATTGAAACTAATTTGTTTAAAAAATGAGGCTATTGCAGTAACAAGGCAGGTTCACATAAAATTCTTGAGACATATGATGACATTATTTTTTGATCTAACGAGCATTGGCGATGCAAAAACGGACTGTCGTGCGTATTGTTTTTTTCTTCTTCCAATTAGCCTACTATGTTTAAAAAAAAGGACGAAAACATGTTACTTGTTCAATTAATAAACAGTTTGTTTGATGACAAATCGCTAAAGATGAAATTGACCTCCCTTTCTGTCATTGCGTTTTTTTTTTTGTTTTTGTTTTTTTTACGATATTCGGCTTTTGCTCCTCGATTGTCGAATGGCATTTTTGGCAGAAATGCACATCCCCACGCCAGGCAAACTATTCTCAAAGACTTACTTTTAGTCATTATTTGGGTAGCACACATATTCTGAATGCCTTCGGGAGAATTCAAATGAGCCATTTTAATCTAGATTAATTTCAATATTAATCTAGATTAATCTAGATTAAAAAAATTAATCTATGCCCACCTCTAATATATATATATATATATATATATAAGTCTTTCTACTTCAAAGTTTCATGTTTTGTTCAATGCGTTACTTGCAGTTTCTTTGCACTTATTTGAGAAGTTCACTAGCAATGTCTGAGTGAAAACTTTCAGTGTTTCTTTTGGGAGACCTCTAGCATCCATTAATTGAAACTCACTGAAAACAGGTGGCACACATGCAGGCCCACAGGGAAATTGACAGCATTTATGTCCTCCAGAGCAGTCTCTATCAGAAGTACATCCTCGACTGGATGGCACGACTGTCAGCATCACCGGACACTGACCGGACTCTACAGAAGAGGATTCAAGAGGATCATTAAAAGGGACCAGGGAGTGTTGTAATGGTTTCAGCATTTATAAGTCAGGGGTTTTGAAATACAGGTCTCAAACTTGAAAATATGCATGCTTAAAATCAAGAATAAATTCTATTTAATTACAAAACTGTCAATCAGTTTTAAAGACAAAGAGTGCTGTTACAACCTACCCCACTATGTGGCGTGTAATATAAACAATGCAGATAGAAGACATGGACAGTTAATGTGTTTTTCATAAATTTACTATTGCAACTAAACTGCAGCTACTACATGTTCAAAAGAAGTCATATTTTGTAAGCCACTTATTTATACACTTCTTCAGACTGTGTAATGAAGCTAAAAGATCTTCTCACCTGCGACTTGTGTTGTGCACAAACATGCAGACAGGCACAATAAAACGACACTCAATGAGCAGTACACTCGAGATGTCATCCTCTCGACCTGTGATCTCACAATGAGCTGAATTAATCAGGAAGGACAGTGAGGACCACAAAACTACAATGCAAACGTGATGCTGAATGCCATCATAAAAGTTTTCTGAAAACGCGTTTTTAAAGATCCAAGGAGGTCTGGGTAACTCCAACCCTGATCAATCTCACCTGCCTGTAGCTTTCTAGTAGCCTTATCTTGAAGACATTGATTAGCTTGTTCAGGTGTGTTTGATTAGGTTTGGAGTGTATGGAGCAGAGCACTTCGTTCATGCCAGATGTCATAATAACCGTAGTATTATAATACTACGGTTATTATGACATCTGGCGTGAACGAATATGATTATGCTATGATTAATACCTTGTCCAAATACCCACACTTGCGGTCTTTGCACTTGACCACTTGTCTACTTGCATGACGTCAGTTGGCGCAAGTGTTCAAGTAGGCGTAAAGACTACAAGTGTAGAACTTTTGATTACTCGATTGGACACACTTATAGTCTTGCAAAAAATGCAAGTGTTTACAGAGCTTTTATTTATTATATTTTCAATGCTTTGCATAAAAAAACAACCGTAGCCTATATGTCTGTTCAGTAGTCGGGCGTTTCTTCGGGGCACTTTTAGCTTTGTGAAATTGAATAAAAAAACTTGTTCAAAAGTCATGTAACAGTCTCATAAGTTTAAATAATTTGTCAGTTTTAAGGTCTGTAAGATGACAAACTTAGATTACAAGAGAAATTGTTAATATTTAAAATTTTTTCCGACCTGCAATGAACAAATGTCATTTCCACCACATCTCAATATACAGCTGTTAAATGTAAAAATATAATAACTTATGCCACTCAAGAATTGTCTATAAGACCATTTTGTAACTAGTTTTTCCACAATGTAGGCCTACAATAATTATACATTTGTCAATGAGATAAATTAAATGGCATAAGGACCAAACAGGGTAACATTGATGAAAAATTAGAAATTATTCATTAGAAATGTGTAAGAAATGACATTTAACTTTAAGGTATAGTCCAGAGACTCCAGATTCTGTGTAGCCTACATGATAGGCTACACTCTTAAAAATAAAGGTTCTTTATTGGCATTCTGGTTCCAGGAAGAACCCTCAACATCCATGGAGCCTTTCCATTCCACTAAAGATTCTTTATAGTGGAAAAAGGTTCCACTATAAAATGTTCTTTACACCAAGAAAATAAAAAGGTTACTTATTTTAAAGAATGGATCACTGAAAGGTTAGGGGAAACAAAAATGATTCCTTCGTTGCAAAAACACCCTTTTAAATGATCGTCTATGGTGAGTTTTAAGCTTTTTTGATTTACATGGAGGATTGGATCCAACATTAAAAGAGTTAAACAGAGAGGCTATTTGAAAAAAGTTTTTGTAAGGTTCTAGTCTATCATTTCTGTAAAGGATTTGGTTAGGTTATGTTTAACACGCCACTGGGAATAGCCTTGGTGGGTCTTTTAATTTTTTTTTTACAATTTAAAAAAAAAAAGAAATTGGGGAAAGTGTCAATTCCTGGCAAGTCGCGGACGCTTCATCTCGTTGCTGTGCGACTTCAAGTCCAAATATATGGTCCAAATCAATTCATAGGTCCAAATAAGCGCAGCTGAATTCTCGCGAGAGTTTGGCATGACCCACCAATACAGACCTCCAGAGATGCGCGTTCACTGTGTATGGCGCGTACAGTGTCCAGCAGGGGGCGCTGCTCTATTTCTCGGGTAGCCCGTGAAGCGCAGTCCCGCAGCAGTACGAGGGTTGCGTTTGATCATTGCACAGCTAAATGGCGGATGAGGACAAGGGGCTGAAGCTCGAACAATAACACCTTACTTTCCCAGTAAAGCGCGTTATCAGTCGTCTCAGCTTGCCGATGCAAATCCCGCGCGCACAGTCATTCATATGTGGCTTTAGTAATTGACGAGTTCAGTTGAGGCACGATAGATCGCGGATTTTTGCGGAGCTCCAGAGGAAGTCGCTCTCTTCATGGTGGTTGTGATATGGGGGACTCGCTGGGTTTGATCGGGAAGCGGCTGCTGCTGCTGCTCAATGACGGGAGCTCCGCGTCTGTCGCGGGCGCTGGGACGGATCCGGCGGCCTGGCTCCGCGGCACCGTGCGGGCGGTCAGTGTGATCGGGCTGGCGAGCCCGGGGGTGGAGGTGAGACCGATAGAACAACAACAACAACAACACACCGTCAAAACATCAAACAAAACCTGCCCATGCGAATCAACACTGGTGCATTCGACAGTTTAACAGTGTAACACAATGTGACCTGACTCAAGGTTGCATCCAATTCTGAATTAAGGGAGAGATATGCAGATAGACTTTAAGTGTGTGATGGAGTGCTAGTTAGCTAAGTAGCTAGCTGCATATAAGGGCTGCCTTAAATCCTAGTGAGCCGCCTGTGTTTTTGGGAGTCATTGATGCTGTCTGGATAGGCAGGTTACTAGCTTACTAGGCCCATTGTGATTTAAAGTACATGCAGCACGATACATGCATACGTCAAATCGATTAAACATACTCACTATGGATACAAAGGGAAGGGCCATTGTTTATGTCATATTGCCTTTGTAGTAATAAGTAGAATGAGCTTTTATAAATGGTTTATTTCTATTTAGAATAAATGGATAAATACTTGGGAAGTATAAGCTATTTATATTCGCACAGACAAACTTTATTTAAAATAAGATTTTTTACGATGTTTTTTTTTTTTTGTCAGTCATTGGTCTTGGATTAAATTGCATTAGATTCAGTTTAATGGTCAGTGTGTGGAGTACAAGTACAGAACCAATGAAATGCATGGTAGAGACACATGCAGGCTTTTTATTTCTTGTGCACTGGTTTGATTTAATCCTGTTCATTTTTACCATCTGTTAGTGATCGGTTATTTACTGGAATCCGGAAGACGAGCTGATGTTACTTTTTTGTCCCTTGAAACGTCAAAATGCTGTTCTAAAATAACAGATTTTCTAGCTGATTTATAAAATGAAACTCGGTTAACATATTGCGATAAAAATTCAAAATGTGCCATTTTTATATTTATAACATATGATACAGTTAAGCAACATTCATTACTGAATGATTCACATTTTAAACGAATCGGTTGAATGACTCCTTTATAAACAACTGCCTTATTCTTGAATAAATAGGCCATTTGAATGAATGACTCAGTGGCTCACTCATTAATATGAGGAAACTACTTTGTGAGTTATTTTCACTCACCATATTTTAATAATAGCCATTTTAATCATATTAACGATGCTAAAATATGAGCATTTTTCTTGTTTGGTGCTGATAAAGGGGTACTGAGCCTTATAGCGGGGATGTTGTGGTACATAGGACAAAACATTTTGGAAGTTTGGTATGTAATTAACACAATATCCATTTCCAACAGATGGAAATTCAGGTTGAATTCACGTCAGTTCACGTTGAAACTTTGAAGTGTTCTTGCAGAGTGCAGCATTTTACTTCTGTGTTCTGCAAAGATGCCAACCCTTACATCTTCATCGCAGGTGTTCGTGGAGTTTGAGAAGAGCCCTTGGCGGCAGCGCTCATGGGTGCAGGTGTACGGGGACGAGGTGCGTGCGGTTCTCGTGGAGAGTGCCATCGTCTGGGTCAACTGCAGCGACCCTTCCCTCTCCCTTCCCTCGGCTCTAGCAGCGGCTGCTACTCAATGGCCAGCCTTGGTGAGTACAGATGCACACTGGGATTCTGCTCTTTCTATCTTGGTAATCTTCCCATAATTGCCCAAAGTCGGCATGAAACAGAAGTTGCGCTAGTCTTTTCTTCCCTATTGTGACGTATATCCGAGTGAAACGGCTTCTCGAACAAGTACATATGAAGGACGGGACTTGATTTTGTCCATGGGGAATTGATTGGATGGTTGTGGTTTGCTATTGGTGGATCTGATGTGAGTGACAGGTTGTCCCGCCCTCACGGCAGTAAACACATCATCAGAGAAGAGAAGAGATGTCGCTGCAAGAGGGAGGGGAAGTTATTCTGATCAAAGATTACGAGGACAGATTAATTCAAAACGCATAATAATGTGCATGGATAAATCATTTATAATAAATACTGCAATATTCCATTTAGAAAAAAAAGAATTGTCAATTTTGATTTCATGTTGTTGACCTTCATACAGGGTGAGATCTGTCTCCATATTGTCAGTCATCTTTGTTTTTTGCTGTAGTTTTGTAGTTTAATTTGATTAGAAAAAGCGTTTGGAAATTGTTTAGATTGGAACTCTTGTAAGAGTGAAGATATGTTTTTTATTCACTCGTTTGTGCATCCCATACTGGTTTCCCGAACCCACTTGTTGTCTTTTGCCTCTATCTTCAGATGTTCAAACCGCTGGTCGACCGTGTGGGTTTGGGATCTGTGGTTCCTGTCGAGTTCTTTGGACCAAGAACTTTGTCGTTTCTCCCTAATGGGAATTCACTGCACACATTTGAGGTTGGTGACCATCATAACATCTGCATTCTGATCACTTTAAATTTACTAGTGCAGAATTTTTGCACTGTAAAAGTTTAAATGGAACCCGATCAAATAGATTATCTTTCTTTCTTCAGACTGAAAAAGATTTTAGACACTCTCTGCTACAAGAGCAGCCAGCGCTTCAAGCTGCCATCAGCAGTTGGCACAGTGACTCTGAGCTGCAGGAGATCCTGCGCAAAGGTCAGTTGCATTTACCTATAAATAAACTAACTCTATAAATGTGCTTGAGTAAACTTACCTGTGCAAAGCCTGAATTGAAGTCAAGTCATGCAATATATAAAGGGTTAGTTAACCTAAAAATGATAATTCTGTCATTTAACCCTCCTCATGTTGTTCCAAACCCATAAGACTTCCGTTCATCTTCAAAACACAAGTGAAGATATTTGTAATGAAATCTCTGGCCCTCCTTTGAAAGTCTTTTCACCCAAAACTCTGACACTTCAAAACATTCAAAAAGAGATTGTAAAATAAATCCATATGCATCAAGCAATTTAGTCATAAGTCTTCTGATGAGACTTGACTGCTTTATGCGATGAACAGATTGAATGTCGGCTTTTATTCACATAAAAACATTGATCAGCGAACATAAACAAAGCTCAACCGTACTCTGTTCTTGCTCATCCATCAACCATGCTTGAGCTTCCGCTTACCAAAATGAAATGCTGTAAACATTGTTTGCTGACCAATGTTTATATGTGAATAAAAGCCTAAATTCATTCTGTTCATCCTACAAAGTGATCGTGTCTCTTTAAAATACTTTAGACTAAACCGCTTGATGCATATGGATTTATTTTATGATCTCTTTCTGAACGTTTTGAAGCGTCAGAGTTTTGGGTGAATGGAATTTCAGTGGAGGGACTAAAATCTCTCAGATTTTTTTTTTTTTTTTAGAAATATCTCCATTTGTGCTTCAAAGAGGAACAAAACAACATTTTTACTTTAGGGTGAGCTACCACTTTAAGCTGATGATATAAGCTTTATTTCTTTTCTGTCTTGTGCAGGATCTTACACTATTCAGGGTCGGAGAGTACAGGTGTACCAGCCGGAGTTTGGGGAGCCCTGGGCCCTGGGACTCGTGTCTCAGCATGATCCTGTTTCACACATTATGGAGATTACCATGGACCAGGTTCGTGTGCAAGTCAGTGCGTTGTCTGTTTAGAAACTAATGGTGTTACCAAAGCTGATTTTAGTGTGTGGCTTAATGTGTCAATCATGGTTTATCATTGCAGGGTGAGGAGACACAAGTGGTCGATCCGCGGGTTATTCATGTGATGCTTGCTGTGGAACAATCAGATGAGGTGTGTTAGAATTCGGTCACTGCTAGTGTCGATTAGAGCGTTCCCAAAGAAATCGCTTTTTATCAAATTGTTTTTAGAAAGAATTTTATTAAATGTTAAATTTGATTTACGAAAAAAATATTTAAAAGATTAGCAATAATAGTTGGAAATTATACTTGTTTAGGAGTCTTTTTGAGAACAAATTGTATTCAGTTATTTTTAAATGCATTTACAAGATAAAATCATCATCATGAAGTCATTTAAATTCTAATGTTCAAAAGTTTGGGCTCAGTAAGATCAAAATTGATCAAAAGTGACAGTAAAACATTTATAATATATATATATATATATATATATTATTTTCTTTTCAAATAAATGATGTTTTGAACTATTCCTGAAACTAAATTTCCACAAAATATGAAGCAGCACAACTGTTTTCAACATTAATGATTATAAAAAATGTTTCTTGAGCATCAAATCAGCATATTAGAATCATTTCTGAAGGATCATGCGACACTGAAGACTGAAGTAATGATGCTTGAAACACAGGAATAAATTACATTTTTAAATATATTAAAAATAAAGGTAGCCTTGGTGAACATGAATTTTTTTCAAAAACATTTTGAACAGCTATATATTTATTTGCATGGTCATACTCACACATATATATGAACTTCGTAATTGATCTTGTGCCTGGGTCATTCTACCATATCTCTTTTAGAGCCAAGATAGACGCAAGAAGGAGGGTGATGGTGGGAAAGGTGAGGGCAGTCGGCGGCGCCGGACAGCATCTGAAGGAGATGAAGACATTACCCTCAAACGTTTCAAAGGAGCCGGGGAGGGTGCCTCTGACAGCCAGAATGGGAATGGCTCCAACATGGACGCTGAGGCTATGGTAACACCTGTAGAGATGCCGGTAGAGGTAGTAGTGGAGAGAAAAGACGGAGGGGGTGGCGTAGGTGGGAGGGTGTCGAGCACCTGTAGTCCAGTAGCTTTCCCAAACCAAGACTCCTCTAACAACACCAATTCCTCTCAGCAGGATCACTCCCACATAAGGAGCACAAGTTTTGTCAAGGAGAATGGCAGTTTTGTCCCAAACCAAGAACGGATATCTTCAGTGTCAGCGGTGCTTCCTGCGTCCACTCCAACACCACCTCCATTGAAGCCTGCCCCATCGCCTTTTTCTAACATGTTTCCTTCTTTGGGGCAAATGCCCAGTTTGGTGCCCGGGGCCCCTGCCCCCAAGTCATCTCCCACACTCCCAGCGTCTGAGAGGGAGGAGGGAGGTGTCCTTTCAGGGTATCCTAAAACAGCTGCCCTGGTGTCTCCAGGTCCTGTGACCATTTCGTCACCTTCCCAAGACAATGCTTCAAGTGTGGCTCTTTCTGTTCCTGGAGACGCAAACCAAAAGCCCAGTATGTGGGGATCAACCCCAGAAGCAAGCCAGGTAGGAAATTATGTTCGTTTTTTCCTTTTGGATCTATGAAATAATTTGAAAATACATTAAAAATGTAAAAAAGTCCCTAAAAATTTAAAAAGTCCCCAAAAATGTATTATTATGATTTAATATACACTTGAAAGAAATAGTTTTGATGGTGAAAAATATATTTAAAACATTTTTAAACAGATTTATTTAAATAGGAATGTTCAAAACCATATGAAATCAACATGAATATAAAGACTGTTTATCAAAAAATTTGCCATGTTTATTAGTGTCATTTATAAATGATTTTAAATTAGCTTTTTTTATATATATTTTAATAATTATGTGCTTTTGTCATTTTTATTAGTTTGTTTTCTGTTTAACTATTTTATATTTGTTTTTCTATGTATTTTCTCTCTGTTTTAGTAATTTTACTACTTCAACTTATTTATTTCAGTTAGTTGCCAAGACATCATTTATAACTTAAGGTTTTTTGGTTTTTGTTTTCATATTAAAGGGATAGTTTACCCCAAAATTTTAATTCTATCATTAACTACTGACCTTCATGTCATTCCAAACCCATAAGACTTTCATTCTTCTTTGGAACACAAATGAAGAGATTTTTAATGAAATGGAGGGACAGAAACCTCTTTTCATAAAAAAAAAATGATGACAGAATTTTTGGGTGAACTAACCCTTCAATTATTTTATTTCATTTAGGTTTTATTTCAATTATTGAATTTTAGTTTTAGTTAATATCAACACTGGTTTTTAACAAGATTTGTCTTTTTCTTTCTGTGGACTCTTATTAGTCTTTGACCGTCACTTATTTGGCTTATTTATATTTCAGACCCCCAAGACCCTTGCTCTGGCTGCTGCAGTATTTGGTAAACAGTCAAGTGAGTTTGGAGATGTTCCCACACAGACAAATGGTTCTTCCCAGGAGGACAAGCCTTTTGGCTTTCCCTTTGGAGCTGCGAAGGAACCCCAGAGGCAGAACGCTGATGCCTCACAGAACCTGTTCTTTCAATGCATGTCTCAGAACCAGAGTATCACACAAGGCCAGGCAAAGGCCTTCACATCCTTGTCCGAGTGCCTGAACAAGGAGCCGCCTAGCCTGTTCAAGCCTTCCGCTCCCTCCGAGGGTTTCAGAAAGGCGGTTGTGGCTTCTGCATCTGCTGGACTGTTTGGTTCAGCACCTGCTAGTGGCCTGACACCACTGAAAGAGCAGCCAAAAGTGCCTGATATCAAGCCTGCAGGCAATGGGCTGATGAACAAGCCTTTTGGAGGGGTTGCGGAGGCACACGGAAAACTCCCAGCCACTTTCCCCTCAGCCATCTGTCAAGCTGCGAGCTCTGCGGAGGTGCTGAAACCCTCTTTGGGATTAGGAACCAGTGGACTTGGAAGTGCCAGTGGTGGGATTAGAAATGTTAACAGCTCGAGCCCAGTCAGCGGCTTCGGTTTGCTTGCTGGCAACAAGGTTTCAGAAACTCACGAGAACCTGTTCCTACAGGCGTCGAAGGAGACGAATCCATTTCTCGCTTATGGTGGAGCTGTTTCGCACAGCCCTTTCAGTTCCTTGTCAACTCCAAAGGCGTCCTCTTCCCTGTCTGCATCTGCTGTTTCACCTTCAGGCAGCACCAGTGTACTTAGTCAAGATCCTCCTGGTAATGAGGCCAAACCAAATCTGTTCACCATGGCAGAACCTCCTAAGGGAATCTTAACTCCCCAGTTCGCCACTCCTGCTCTCATGACCACTCCGTCATTCACATCGGTAGCCCAGGATGGACAACAAACGTCCAAATCAAGCAAAGAGGGTTCAGATGTCAGCACGGGAACCCGCCTCTCCACTGAAGGCCAAGGTGTCGCTATGCCCTTCGACCAAACCAAGTTTTCTTTGGAGGAACGTGGTCAGTCCACCAAAAGGGATTCAGAGTCCAGTAGCAACAGTGACCTGTCTGATTTGAGCGAGGCGGAGGACAACTCGAGCCAGAAACCTGGGGTTGCTGCAGCCAATGAGGATAAGAATAAGACCCTGCCTGCGCCTAAGAGCCGGCCGCGGAACAAACCCTTTAAAGGTAACATGCTTGACTACTGCATGCTGTGTAATTCATAAATTAGTTCATCCTAAAATTTAAATTTTGCCATCATTGACTCCCCCTCATGTTGTTCCAAACCTGTATGAGTTTCTCTAATCTGTGAAACATGAAGGAAGATACAAAGTCAAGGGGTCCAGTGTTGTTTTGGACCTTAATGATTTTCATTGTATGGACAAAAACAGTTGAAACTTTTTAACTCACTTTTGATTCCTTTTGCTTCATTCCTTATGAGTTTTGCCTCATAGCATTGTTATGCAATCTGTAGTAGTGGTCGATGTATATATTGGTCAGTATTTGACATTTACCAATTATCGGCATTGGCCAATAACTTAGTTTCAGTTTGGCTGATATATCAGAAGCAAGATGTTTATTTTGCCAGCTCTGAGAACTGATATCAGTGTGTGAGCATAGGGGCTCCTGTGTGTCTATTTTTTGCATAGAGTGGTGCAGTGATGACATTTTTGTAGGTTCAATAATGCTACCCGTAAGTTTGCATCACCCTTGTTCCCTCGACAAAAACCCTGTAGGATTTTTCCATTAGCTTTTGTATTATTGCAGGAAATAAGCTGTGACTAACAAAAGGTTATGATTCTTTCTTACACGATTTGTTCATTATAATAATCTTCACAAATTAACACAAATTTTATGAATTATAAAGCCTAAAAACTATCGGCAGAAGTAAAAGGCTAAAAGTAGGCTATAAACAAACTACACCACCTTCGCATGACTTCAACATCGCCGTCACTAAGCTTCCAACAACTCTTTATTAAAGAACATTTTCCCTGAAAGATTGAGTTAGAATAGTTTGATTATAAGCACTTTGAGGCTGTGAAAGTGGACTAGTGCATAGATGAGTTTACCTGTTCAGCTGATGAGGGTTAATATCACCATAAACTTCTGTAGTCCCGTTTAGCCAATTGTTAGCAGTTTTCAAGACAAGCTTCAAGCTTTAAAAGAAATCACAAGGGGCTATTGCTGATGCATTTTATGTTGTAGAATAAAACGGGAAAATAACGTCGAGTGCTCAGACTCAGGCACTCATTCTATGCAACTGTGTTAGAAAGAACTCAATAATCAAATATTCCTCTTAAAAAGAAAAAAGTATCAGGTAGCTGAATGCAATGTGACCCACATTTGGTTTTGGACCTCTGAAAATGTGTACAATTTAGTTATGGAGTCGCATTAAAATCTTCATATCTCTGGGATTGAGCCATATCAGGCCTTTAAAATGAAGATACCAAAATAAATGCTTGTTAAAAACCATAATTTAAAAGAATATTAAGAATTCTTTAATACTTCTTGTGTTTTTTCCCTCAAGTCTGCATGCCTGTAACTCAAGAAGTGCTTTTTCCCATTTTTGAAATGTCACTGTTGGCATATAATGCAACAAAGATGGCTAAAGTAAACAGATTTAACTAATAAACCTACCAATCTCTGTATAAAAACAAAAATAATGATGCTGCCATTTTTCTAAAGTCATTTTTACCACCTGCAATTTGGCTCCAAATCTCATGTGAAAATTGTCATTCTGATAATAATCAACATAATCCCCCTCTACATAATAATGGATTACTCCGTGCTCCGTCAATATACATCCATTACATAAAATTTTTTGGCTTTCATCACTATTTATGTGTGTCTATCTTTCTTTGATTTAAATTTGAGCCTGGGAAGTTTCCAAAATTTAGTTGGTTTGACATGGATTGACCCTTGAGCTTGTTTTCACCACAGACCTTATTTCGGGCATTTAACCAAAAACCCATTGACTTCATTATGATAGAACCGGAAGTGATATAAACTTGCCTGGGTTTTGGGCCTCAAAAATGTCATCCCTGCAGAACTGTTCATTAGTTTACTGTCTTTGTTTAACAGTTCTGTCCATCGCCCACCTTGCTTTCTAAGATATAAGCATCATCAAGCAGTAATTCATATTGATAGATCAGTCAGCATTCACGGTCACCTGATTTTGAGTTCATGTGGGAACATTTATCTAGTGGGACAGTCCGTGCTGAAGGACCAGAGTAAGGTTCGGCGCTTGAAGCAGTCCGGAGAGTCCTTCCTGCAAGACGGCTCTTGCATTAACGTGGCTCCCCACCTGCACAAATGCCGCGAGTGCCGTCTGGAGCGCTACCGGAAATCCCGCGAGCAGGACTCGGATGATGATGACCCAAACGTGGCCTGCCGATTCTTCCACTTTCGCAGGTGAATAAGATTCAGACAACTTTAGGTATGACTAGCTTAACTCTTGCCTAAGGTATGACTCTGACATCTTGACTTGTGTTGTAACAGGCTGGCTTTCACTAAGAAGGGAATCCTTCGTGTGGAAGGTTTCTTGAGCCCGCAGCAGAGTGACAGCATGGCAATGGGGCTGTGGCTGCCCTCCCTCGCGGTACATGAAGGACTTGACCTGGACACGTCCAAATATATTTTAGCAAACGTGGGTGACCAGTTTTGCCAATTGGTCATGTCAGAGAAAGAAGCTATGATGATGGTAGAGCCCCATCGTAAGTAACTGTGTAAATGTTTCACACATTAAACTTCACACTGAACAACTTATAATCAGAATAAATCATAAGAAAGTATCACATAAAACCAAACACTATTTGCACATATTCAGTAGTTCTTAATGTTCACCCAAAAATTTAAGTTCTGTCATCATTACTCACCCTCATGTTATTACAAACCTGAATGAGTTTCTTTGTTCTGTTAAGCATAAAAGATATTTTGAAGAATGTTGGTTTCTGGTGCCCATTGACTTTTTTTTCTACTATGGGGACCAGCAACTGTTTGATTGCCAACATTCTTCAAAATGTGTTCTTTCGTGTTCAACAGAAGAAAGAAACTCATACAGGTTTGGCACAACATGAGGGTGAGTAAATGATGACAAACTTTTCATTATTGGGTGAACTATCCAAATCAGATTAAAAACAAAAAAAGTAACAATTTCCCTTTAATACATTTCAAGATTCCAGTTAGAGCTGAATTTTCTTCATTTCACACCTTTTTTATTTATTTTTTTACTTTTCTTGGTCTAGAAATTACGCATTTAAAAGTTGTGGTTAAAAATTTGGACCCATGAATGAATTGCTGTTTTTGTTATCTGAGCAATTTAAAAAAATGATGTATCTTCCATCATTGTTGTGACATTTCAGTCTTCCTTCATGGAATATAAGCAGAACAAATTATTCATAAAAAAAATCTTTTTTTATAACACAATCTACTCAAGTTTTATTAATAAGGCCCAATGTAAAGGGGTTTAGACACTTTTCCATTTGTTGTTTTATCAGCAACAAACATAATATAATAATAATTTTTGTTTATGCAGCCTCAAGTGTATTAGGACCTCAAGTCACTTATTTTAGTGTGAACACTTTAGGACTTAATAGCTAGCAATGCAAAAAAACAACAGTTCTTTTAACTAAAAAAAAATAAAAAAAATAACATTTGTCATGTAATAAATGTTCACTAAAATATTAACATAACTAAAAAAACAACAAAAATGAAAAGCTAGTGACTATTTTAAAACTCTATTAAGGACTTGCATAAAATCTGATAATCCTGATTTTGCAGAAAAAGTGGCATGGAAGCGAGCTGTGAGGGGAGTAAGAGAAATGTGCGATGTGTGTGAAACGACACTGTTCAACATCCACTGGGTGTGTCGCAAATGCGGCTTCGGTGTTTGTCTTGACTGCTACCGGCTACGCAAGAACAGGCCACCTGAAGGTAGACATGCAACAAGAATGACTAGCCAAACGCTCATTTTGTTTGATACAACATTTTGTTTGATACAAGACCACTATCTTGTATCATGTACATCCATTACAGCATGTCTCTGACTCCTCCTTCCACTCTTTCAATAGATGACAGTCCTGATGAAGAGGTGTTCTCATGGCTGAAGTGTGCTAAAGGCCAGCCACACGAACCACAGAACCTCATGCCCACTCAAATTATACCCGGCACAGGTTAGTGCATTTATTCCTATTAAATATATGTAGATTTAAAATGAAGTGAAATCACGGCAACTGGAGCCATGGGCACATTTATACTTTCTCCTTGTACCCCTTTAGCCTTGTACAGCATAGGTGACATGGTACACTCAGCCAGAGGTAAATGGGGGATCAAAGCGAACTGTCCCTGCATTAGTCGACATAACAAACCCTTGGTGCGGCCCAGCGCTCCAAATGGCCTTTCACAGGCAAGTTTTCTTTTTGATACCTTTAGAAAAAATAAAAATAAAACAGGATATGTTTCTGCAATATTTAGTCTCTTGCAATATCTCATCTTTTATCTCTTAATTGGTGCAGTCGAGTACAGCTCACAGTTCGGGGAATGGAGCCAGCACCACTTCAGCCACAACCCGCCCCAATGGGGAATCTGCAGCAGGTGTAGTGGTCAAAACAGAGCCTGTTGAAGAGGCGGGCAGTGCTGACACAACATCAAGCACGAGTGGGACAAACAGCAGCGCGTCTAGCCCTCCTGCTGCCCCGACACCAGCCGCAAAAGATAGCAAGGCCAGTTCCTCAGCCCTGCACTGGCTGGCTGACCTGGCCACGCAAAAGGAGCCTAAAGGTGAGACAATGTGGAGGTACTTTATAACAGTGGTTCTCAACTGCGGGTAGCACTTTATTTTACAGTCCTGTTCACCATGTACATACTATGTACTTATTACAGTAATAACTAGGTACTAACCCTGAACCTTCACCTAACATACTACATACAAAAGGAATGAATCTCTTGAATTGTCAGCTTCTTGGTGAATCTTTGCAAGGGCTCTGTGCAGATACCATGTGCTCAGGCTCTCCCTCTTGCTTTATCATTTTTCAGAGTCTCTGCGTTCCATGATGGGTCGTGACCCTCGCGCTCCGTTTGGCCTGGACTCCTTCAGCACCCTTCCCAAACCCTCGGGGTCCAACCCCAAGCTCTTCAACAGTCTGCTGCTGGGTGCTGGGCCATCCCAACCCAAAGCAGAGGGTACTAGCCTCCGAGATCTGCTGAACTATGGCCCTGGAAAGCTCCCGCAAGGTCCCACAGAGGGAGGAGTCCCCTTCCCTTCAGTGTTCTCCACTGCTGGTGTAAGTATCAGCGCTTTAACTTGCATCTATCTTGCATTATTTTTTGAGATTTTTATTAATATAGTTTTGTTTTTTCCCTTCTTAGCAGGCTGATAAAATGAAGGGAGGTCTTCCTAATTTCCTGGATCATATCATTGCATCAGTAGTAGAGACAAAAAAGGCAGAGGGTCGGCGTGTGTCGGGGTCAGCAGAAGGCGGCGAGTCTGGGACTGTTCCTCGCAGAGAGGGGATGATGGGCCTCAGCGTACTCGACCCCCACACCTCCCACTCCTGGCTGTGTGATGGCCGTTTACTCTGCCTGCAGGACCCCAGCAACAGCAACAACTGGAAGATCTTCAGAGAGTGCTGGAAACAAGGACAGGTGAGCAGTGACTGTCAAATGGAAGTACTTTTGTTTTATCAGTTGTGTTCTGCTGATGCTAATAACACTTTTTTTATTTTTTATTTATTTTTATTTAGCCTGTGCTGGTCTCGGGCATACACAGGAGGCTGAAGGGTAACTTATGGAAGCCTGAGGCTTTCAGCCAGGAGTTTGGAGACCAGGATGTAGACCTGGTCAACTGTAGGAACTGCGCCATCATCTCAGATGTCAAAGTCCGAGACTTCTGGGATGGCTTCCAGGTTATTTCCAGTGAGTACAGATGCTTTAACATCTCTAGACTTTAAAACTCTGAGCAAGATTGGACTGTATGCTCAAACTTTTTTTATAATTTTTTTTTATTATTAACAGCAGTTTAATTGATTGTTGAATAATTGTTAACACCCCTAACTTTGGTCCCTAACATCCTTAACTATTTTATGGTCACCCGTTAACCATAAAACCACTTTAACCTGCAGGTCTATTACATTCTCCTTTCTTTTCTAGAACGGTTACAAGGTGGAGATGGCCAACCTATGGTACTAAAACTCAAAGACTGGCCTCCTGGAGAAGATTTCAGAGACATGATGCCCACTCGGTAGGTTTTCTGATGTCATTTGGTGGCTTGGTATCTTCATCTGTGCTATATCTAACTAGGAGCAGCCAGTGTGTTTAGCAGTTTTTATGATTTGGCTTATTTATGTTCTTGCAGATTTGATGATCTCATGGACAACCTTCCTCTGCCAGAGTACACAAAGAGAGACGGCCGTCTCAACCTGGCTTCTCGTCTTCCAAACTTCTTCGTTCGGCCAGATCTGGGCCCTAAAATGTACAATGCCTATGGTAAGGGATCTTCATTAAAAACACTCAAGTACTCAAGAGGATTACATTGGCATTTTGTTAACCTCTTTCCTTCGCCGTGTCTCTCTCAGGTCTGATCTCCACAGAAGACAGGAAGGTTGGCACCACTAACCTGCATCTGGACGTATCCGATGCAGTTAACGTAATGGTTTATGTGGGCGTCCCAGAAGGAGAAAGTGAACAAGAAAAGGGTAAGCATCAAGCTTTTGTGCATGTGTGTTAAGGAGGTTTGCTAGATTTCAAAATATAACTTAAAATATACTTAATTGTTTCTGTTCACTTATATTGTAATATTTTAGTTTGTATCTCCCAGATTTGTGGTCTGTTCCTGTACTGTATAAGGATGGGTATTTTGAGTAATTTTGTAGTCTATTATTCTTGGCAAAAAAAAAAACAACCTTTGTAATCATTAGCTCAAGGTAAAAAAAAAAAAAATATATTAAATCAAGTGTTTTGTTTATATTTTGTCTTATTTGCACCAATAATGGTTTCAAACTTTCAGTGAAATACCAAAAATGTAAAATCCACACCGTGTTCACAAGCGGTTTAATTTCCCTGAAAACACGTTCTGTCCTAAAAGGGTTAGTTTAACCAAAAATGGTAATTGTCATTTGTTTACGACCCTCATGTTGTTTTAAACCCGTTTGACGAAATACGAAAGGAGAGGCAGAATTTGATGTCACTTTCATTGCGTCTTTTTCCTCATAAAGTGAACGTTGAATTGGTCATTCTGTCTAACAAATTATTTTGTGTTCTGTGGAATAAGGAAAGGTTTGGAATGATTATAGTAATTACATTGTTTGGTGAACTGTCTCTTTAGACATAAGCTTAGAGAATCTACCCATACAGTAAATATTTAGATGGCAATCAAATAGAACAAAATAGATACAGTATATGACAGATGTCATTTCCGGAATGGAAATTTTCCTGCCATTTTGAATACTCATAGGCCATTTGTCAGATTCACACGAAACTTGACATGCATCATCTAGGGACCTTTATGGCAAAATGTTGTCAAAAGAATTACGATCGGTGATTCACGCTCGCGATGGGACGCCAAAACGTTCGAAGTAGGCAGGGCCACTTTCACTAAAATGGCTATAACTCTTGAAAGCTATAACTAAGCAACCGTTAGTCCGATTGACCTGAAAATTGGCATGCAGTGTCTTTTTCCAGGGTGCCACGTCTTTCTACGAGGACGTTGGCGTATCTTGAAAAACATGGCCGCAGTAGCCAGTGAAGTTTGGGCACTCATAGCACTAGAGTTCTGTCAGAATTTTTAAAGAAAACGGCCGCGGTGTTTCTCACATCCACACAATATGCATATCATTTGATAGATCTCCTCATACTGAACAACTTTGCTTCAAGAACCACTGTTGTCAATCAAATCATTTGTTAAATATTTGAGATTATTTGAAACTCTATTTTTTCGAACTCCTCATAGGCCGTTTGTCCGATTTGCTCAACTTCACATGCATCATCTAGGGACCCTCATGCCAAAAAGTTGTCAAAAGAATTTCGATCAATGAAACAGTTTAGCAGATACAATTTTAAATATATATTTCTGGTATTGCCCTTTGTGAGTAGCATATCTATATATTGTGTGCACAAAGTAGAAACTTCACAAAACGTGTAGAACAACTGATTTTGAAGAAACAAGCCAGGTTTCAAGGATTTCTGATGCTCTGAGGGCTCACAGTACATTCTATCAAACATTTCAACTGAAGATGAAGCCTTTAATACTACTGTTGTCCACAAGAGGGACAAGGAGTCTTTTTAATCAAATTTTTATCATTATCCAGCATTGGCTGATAAACAAATGTTTTAAACCATTATTTTTTTTCAAAGAATTAGGGTGCACTGATACTATAAATTTCCATCATGGATATTTTATTGTTTCAGGCCTACATTTCGGTTCGGCCTAGAGCCCAACAGCATAGTTGGCATGAAGGTCTTAAATGCTTGAACCCCGTTAATTGCTGCTTGCAGCTATATTTAAATATATAGCATCTGCTCTGACCGAGGTCTCTCATGGTAAAATCTGTGCAGATTATGAGCAATTGTAGCACCTTTATAGCATCCAAACCACTCACAGGCCAGTGGGCCGGATGCAGTCAAGGCCTTTAGGACGGCCTGTGCTCTTGGGGTCTTACTATTTTTGATTGTGGCACCATTTCTCATTTACAGAAGCAGACCTCGCTGGATTTAAAGGTCTGTGCATTTTTTTTCATTTGTCTCTACTCAGGCATGCCCTTCCCACTTTTCTCGCTCTCTCTTGTTCTACACTCCCATTGCTTTAACCCATCTCTTACTACTCTTTACATTAAATTATGTATTATTGTTGATTATTTTTTATAAAACACCAATATATGGGTAATAATTATGGACAATGCACCTCTCAGTGCACCATTTTGTACTCCCATTCATAATTTCCCAGGACACCAAAACATAGTGACCGTAGTGTATTTTGTTGTTACATTTCACTGTGTTAACGCCCCTTCCGACCACTTGATTGAGTTAGCTTTATTTTTTAAAGGGGTCATATAATAAAGAAAACCACAATTTCCTTGGGTCTTTTCAAGTCGGAGTTTTATGTATAATGGCATATTACTTTCAGAAATCTAAATGTTTTTTAAAGGAATAGTTGACCCAAAAATGAAAACTCGATGTCCTTCTAGTTCAGCTGTGCAACACAAAAGGAGATTTTTTTCATGCCACTCTACAACAGTTGTTGCCCCGTTGCGTCTTTAAGGGACCGCTCTGTCGCTTAGTCCTGTGCATCCCGTCACCGTTTAAACTGCCCTGTCAATCATTGTCACAGTTAAAATCCTCCACATTTAATTTAACTCAATTTCCTACCGTATTTGAGAGAAATACAGCACTTTGATCTGCCAGTCGTGGGTCTTTCGTGCGGGAGACCTCTGTTAGCATAATCCTTTAATGACCAAACGTATCTTCATAAACTTAACAATGCTGTTGCAGGTGAAATATAATGTGGATAACATTGAATAAATCTTTTTTTTGTCAGGTTTGATACTGATTTTTAATCGCTCAAACCTCTTTATCTACACCTCTCTACTTAACCGTTATTCTCGCACATCCGCCATGTTTGTAGGTTTTTAACCCTTTTTTTTTTGTTGTTTTTTTTTATCCTCGTCCAATGCACAATGGGTTGTGGGTAATATTAGCCATTAGATCCACAGATCTGCACTTTAGGTTCTAACTTCTAACCAGAAAAAGTAGACCATCCAGGTTAAAGCCCTGCACGGGCCTCAAATGTAGGCGCTAGCCCGGGACCCTAACCTGGACCTCTTCCGACAGCGTATCAGAATTCTCGGCCCGAGTCCGACTGGAGCCCGTGACGACCAAGCGGCCTTTAGGCGACAGTGGGTTGACCACGTTTGGTCAATTTAGCCTCTCAAAACAACACTTGACTTGCTTACAATAAAATCCACAGATATAAAAAACGTACCAACACCACAGTAAAAAGGCATTTTTGACAAGCTGAGGCAGGCTGCTCTGCTGCTCACAACGGCGCTCGCAAATGAAACGGGCTATACAATCTAAACAAAACAAAAAAATATTCAGTTTGTCTTACCTTACACCTAGACTATGCATCAAAAACTTCACCAAAGTACATTGTCATTATTTTTTCCAACAGTTAGATTAATGAAAAAAGTCCAGTCCCAAACGAAAAATGAGACCGTGTCCTAACTGGCTACAGCCAGAAGAACAGCATCGTGAGAGAAAAAGCACAGCATCCACAGTGGAAGGTATTAATCCAGTCCTCCTTTCCTCTTAACTCTCACAGCTGCGCTGAAGTCACACTCGCTGCTACTGCACCGTGCGAGCCAGTCCTGACAGTTGCAGCAGCATGTTCTCGTGTTGTTTCCACCAGCGCAGGGCATCACATAGTTTATTTTAATTCATGAATGTCTAAATATATAAAAAGAAGCCTTTAACGGACCCGATGCTCGGCCCGTGTGTGAGCTCTGACGCTAAAATGCAGGGCTCTAATCCAGATATATTTGAAATACTCATTTCAACATGCTACGATTTGAAACGCACTAATTCTAATTTCGAATACTATTTAGGACAGAGAGGATGCAGCACAACAGTACACATTTTCAAACTCTTCCTAATCAAACACCTGATTCAAATCATCAGTCACTCTAGTAGAGACTTGTAAAAATTTTAGGGAGACATACAAAATGTGCACTGTTGGTATGCCTCCAGGAACAGGCTTGGGAAACACTAGACATAGTTAAAGACCCAGACACACCAAATTACATCAATGAACATCAAAGAACTGTGACGTCACCTGCGTCTGGGCCAAAAAGTTAAACAGTCCCTCCAGAAAAACGCGATTATGCGATCGCTGAATTCAATGCATAATCAGCCAAAGTCCGCATATTTATGCGGGGGTCGCATTTTTTCAAATACTCCGCAATTTCGCCGCATAAATTGCAGATTTCCGCGCAAAATATGCGGGGCTTGCATGATTTCATAATCCCCGCATTTTTCGTCGCAAAAAAGTCACATATATCTTAGCAGAAAGTTGGAAAATGTTGCGTTTGCTTCACACAAGAGCAGCCGTTTCCCCCTGTTGCCATGGGAACGTTATGAAGTGACGTAATTACACGACGTGAACATCATCGAAAAGCTGTAAAACAGGAGCACACTTTATTTTTAAATATTTCATTTATTCATTTTTACTACTCATTTTTTTTGTAGCATATTCCTCTAGTAAAGCTACAGAACTTGTTTGACTCCTCAATGTTTTGTAAGTTTGATGTGTTTATTAAGGTCTTGTAACGCGTTGTGTCGGGAAGAAAAATAGGGATAGCTCACAGATGAAGTTATTGCAGAGGCCAGACAGACTCACAGAGGCGATTGGCATCTCACAATTAGCACTTTATTCCCTAATCGAACTCGTATAACTGTCTGTCACATGTTCTACCGTCTACATCGCTACTTAATAAACAAAATAAGATAAAAGAAGTAGCATCAAACAGAAATTACCCGCACACATGGGGTGTTCGAGGCGCGCATACAGTATAATACTGCAGACCGTTCAACAGGAGCGCGCAGCTCTTAAAGGGGCCACACCTTATTTCCACTCGTTACAGTCTGAAATAAAACAAGATGAGAAATGAAATATTTCCAGCACTTTCTATGATGTAGTTATGCTTGCTTATCGTAGGAAGTAATAAGAAAGGACTCTTTACAATAAGGTAGTAGCCTAGTGAGAACAGGGTTGGGGGAATCACTTTTTTTTCTCTTTTTCATCAAACCGCAGTTTTTGCAAGTTCCCGCAATTTTTGCAAGTTCCCGCAATTTTTGCAAGTTCCCGCAATTTTTGCAAGTTCCCGCAATTTTTGCAAGTTCCCGCAATTTTTGCAAGTTCCCGCAATTTTTGCAAGTTCCCGCAATTTTTGCAAGTTCCCGCAATTTTTGCAAGTTCCCGCAATTTTTGCAAGTTCCCGCAATTTTTGCAAGTTCCCGCAATTTTTGCAAGTTCCCGCAATTTTTGCAAGTTCCCGCAATTTTTGCAAGTTCCCGCAATTTTTGCAAGTTCCCGCAATTTTTGCAAGTTCCCGCAATTTTTGCAAGTTCCCGCAATTTCTGCAAGTTCCCGCAATTTCTGCAAGTTCCCGCAATTTCTGCAAGTTCCCGCAATTTCTGCAAGTTCCCGCAATTTCTGCAAGTTCCCGCAATTTCTGCAAGTTCCCGCAATTTCTGCAAGTTCCCGCAATTTCTGCAAGTTCCCGCAATTTCTGCAAGTTCCCGCAATTTCATCGCAAAAAATTGCATAAATATCCCGCATATTCCATCGCATTTTTAAAGAAAACGGGCCGCGTAATCAAGGATTTTTGCCCGCAACAATCACAAAAAAACTCCGCGTTTTTCTGGAAGGACTGGTTAAACGCTGCAAAGACTACAGCCAATGGCCAACTTGCTTGTATGTTCTGTGCCTGCGTGAGAGGAAATAACTCTTAATACCAGCAGGTTGCAGGAGTCTATTCATTGCTCAAAGGAAGAACCAATAAGAGGACCGTAAACAAACCACTTTCACACCAATCTCGCTCCCTGCAGATGGATTCACTGAAAATCTCAGATGAGATGAGCACTCCGAGAACTGTTTGTGCCCTCTTGACTTTGTTGTTCACTTTCGCTTTTCTTGTGCACTGGTTCGCTGAGCTGGCCAGCCAATCAGAGTGAACTCTCTCACCAATGATTCAACATGCTCAATTGGCTGAAAAGCTGCGGGGATCGACTAGTGCCAGCGTGGCAGAACACACTACAGAAACTAGACCCGGCATTGGTCGTCTGTCGGTTAGTGTGTCACAGGCTTGTGCACTATAGTCCAAGTCTTCTGAAGTTGTATGATAGCTCACTGGAGGGGTCTGTTCTTAAGACGAATTCTGTTAACTGGTGCAACTAGATCAAATGGATCGCTCTTGAGTCAGTTGCCTTCAATGAACTGGTTAATCTGGTTCATACATTTTCAATATCAGACTGATTTGCTGAAAATTGCAGTGTTCCACGGTGACTAATATTATGACCCCTTTAATATCTTATTCTTAACTGCTATAGGATCAAATAAGAATACCCCCCCCCCCCCCCCACACACACACACACATTCAGCCTCTATGCACCGTTTGCTTGCTTGATCAGTAGGGCTGTCAATAGATTTAAATATTTCATTTCAATTCATCTCAACTTTCTTGTAGTTCACATGTTATCACATTCAGTTCCTTTTTAAGATAAAAAGTCAAAACATGTCGTTATTGTGTTTGGTGGTTATGCCACACAATGAGGAATAGTAACAGTTTTCTGTGTGTGTGGTATTAATCTTTTATAACATGCTCTGAAGCCCTGCTCCATTATGTTTGCATAAATGTTTTGCAAGTGAGTGAACTGATGGTGATGGACGTGATTATTGGAATCCCACTGTTGTAATAAGTCCCTAATACCTGACAGTTATCAATAAGGCGGCTTTCACACCGGGCACGTTCGCTGCGGTCCGAGCGCGATTGTTCCCGGCCCTGCAACGTTCGTTCACACTCAGCTTGATTCTATCGAACTCTGGTGTGTTTACATGCACTGAATGTCTTGCACAAACATGCATGACAGAAAACAGAACGTGGGTCAATAAATTGTTTTTTATTAATTTGGTGCTATTATGCACAGCAGAGTGAACGACACTTCACTGCAAACAGACTCTTAAGAAGACAGTGGATTGCGAGCCATTCATTTGCCGCTCAGATTGCACTCACTCTGCACAATGACACTGCACTCTCACTCGTGCTTGTATCCAAATCATCACCACTGTCATCCCCCACATATGTTTTGTTGAACTAAAATGCATGTGTGCTGGTTACTTTAATTCCTGAACAAGTGCGCACCCGAGTCCGAGTTGCTTTCACATTCACACGAAGCGCACCACAGTTCGAGTGGAACTAAACTCAGACCACCGCCTTCAGGTAGCCTCGGGTTCGGTACCCCGGGTCCGCACGACAGCTTTCACATTACCAATTTTTCATGCGAACCGTGCTCCGTTTTCAACTAAACTGCCAGTGTGAAAGCACCCTAAGTCACATCTGTGTCGGTGACTGCGACAGTCTTAAAAAGAGCAAAGGGATGTCCCGATCAAGTTTTTTGGGCCCCCCGATCAGATTCGAGTTATTGAATTTTTAATATCTGCTGATATGAAGTCCTGATCCGATACTTGTATATTCTTAGCGCTTTGTGCACAAACACTTCAATTACATTTAAAGTTATTAAAATCAATCCATTGTAGATAGGGATGTAATTCCACTACGGAGTAATTCCAATAAAACAATTACTAACTACAGTAATTATATTTATAGGCCTGTGTGTGTGTGTGTCTTTCTAGTTCTGGTGATGTCTTTGTTGGTGCAGGGAGAGAAAGCATGTTGTCGAATATAGCAGAATACGCTGTCAGATAAAGTGATGGTGTTAACAGCGTAACAAAGAAGTGTTAAACATTTTTAATTAATCGTTAACATTAATTTTGACAGCCCTATTGTTAGGTAATTGTAATCACTAAAACTTTAAAATATTAAATATCTACTTGCTCGACTAATGCTTGGAGACCCTGTGCAGTCTGGCATTAAATGATGGACAAAACAGCGCAAGCGCATGAACAGTGTTTAAGTGAATTACAACAGTGTGAGCACAGTGCCAAAACTTGAGCACAAAAAAAAAAAAGATTGTGGACAAATCAACACTGTGTAAAGGAAAAATTAGAGGCCATGCATTAGTTTTTCTTTCTTGTTTTCTCATGATCTCGACTTCATTTTCTATGGAGATTTCATCTTCATTTTCTATTGTTTAATTATGTGCCAAAATTAAACAAACAAATCCAGCATTTTGCAAACAAACTCGATCTGCTTTGCAAAGGAAAACTCGACTCGCAAACAAATATGTAATAAACATTTTGCAAAATAAAACCTCAAGGTGTTTATTATAGATAAAGTAAGACAGTAACTTTTTTCTCAGCTGTAGGCAAAAGCAAGCGCGTTTCAAATCAGTGCTTCTCCCGGGAGGCTAGCGCTAAATGAATCCCCTATTTTAGCGCCATCTACTGTTTTAGAAGAGGAAGTTACTCATCTGCATTTGTGAGAAAATCGAGCCGAGAGATCTCACAATCATAACAGACAGAGATGCATTTGTATGCACTAGATTTGGTATTTGTTCAAAGGTTACATGCAATTTGTAGGATGGTTTGTATCTATTTGTGAAATATTATCAAGGATCATTCATTTATATTTGTAAAACACAATATTGGTTACTCCACTGCATTTTCGCTCAAATTGACCTTTGTTTTTGCAAATTGCTTTGTTTATTTGCGAGTCGAGTTTTCCTTTACAAAGCAGATCGAGTTTGTTTGCAAAATGCTGGATTTGTTTGTTTACTTTTGGCACATAATTCGCTCCATAATTTTGTCATTTTCTTTTCTCGCTATGCAATTTTAACTTAAGTTGGTTTGATATTGGACATTCGTTAAACATTCAATATTTTCTTCAACATTAAACAATGTGTAAACACAAAATAGTGATGGTTCATTCTGTATTTCATTCAGATCATGAAATATAGACCCAAGGAGCAGTCATCTGAGCACAAGCACCATAACCAACTAAACACTGTAATAAATAAATAAATCATTTAATATTCTTGTAGAAATTATAATCTACTTTACTGGAGTGCAGAAATACTACACCGAACAAACCGTCATATTTAAGACCGCATGTTGGAAAAAAACGAATAAATGGAACATTTTTGTGATGCTGGTGCTTCTAAGCTGGTGTCAGGTTAAATGAAAATGTGCTGTCTGTATGTTTCTTTTTTCATTAATACCACAGCAGTATATAACTGGCTTTATAGAAATCTTAAAATTTTTTTTTTTGCTACAAAAAGCCAATCAAATTGTATGAATTTTAAATGGACAGCAATATAATTGTCATGTCTGGCAATTTGAAAAATGTTTTATTGGGGTCTATAAAAGTTCAAGTCCCCCTGTAGTCAATAATTTTATTCCTTAACTCATCTTTGATCACCAAAATGACATTTAAATGTGTTTTCCTTGAAAAAAATTCTTCATGCCTCATTCAGTTTACACGGTTCTCTCTGTCTTTGGTTCACTTGCCGTTTTAAGGACAAAATACTCAGCAATGGTGTTGACTTCTGAATGTGCACATGGTTTGTCTTAAAGCATATTAAAAACTCCAAATAGACACATAAACAACATTTAAAAGCTTGATTTTCACCACAGGGGACTTCAAATAAACATGTAACGATCTATAAGCCTTTCACATTTCTACACTAGTTCATTTGTATAACTGTGGTGTACTGACAGTATAGTTTTATATAATTAGATTAATGCATTTCTATTCAAAGAGATGGAAACTGATAGAAAAACATTAGGCTTAAAAGATGCCTTATCCTGTGGTACATTAATACCACAACTTTCATCTTTCATTTGAAATGGCTGTCTGTTTATAATTTGCTGCTAGCCTCCCCGAGCATCATACGTCAGCATGTCTGCCTCCAATGCACAAGGAATCTTACAGCTACTAAGACATGTGAACTCAGAAAGAAAACGTATCCCTTTAATATAATACAAGTAGCACAGTTGAGCAAACTGTAGATTTTTGGAATTGCGAATTGCAATTGGAACAGACACTGAGTCTGTGTTTAAGACTTTTACACAAGTTATGATTGTGTGTTTGTTTACTGACCAAGCTGTTATTACTGCAGAGGTGATGCTGACCATTGAAGAGGGAGATGTGGATGACATGACTAAGAAAAGAGTCTACGAGATCAAGGAGAAACCTGGAGCTCTCTGGCACATCTACGCCGCTAAAGACGCCGAAAAGATCCGCGAGCTCCTGCGAAAGGTGAAAGAATGATGTTGTTTGTTTGATGTTATTGTTTGCCCAAAAAAGAAGACACTCATGTGGTTCCAAACCCAAATGCCTTGAGGACATTTTTAATGTCACATTTGGGCAATGCTCTCTACTTTCTATGTTTTTAATACGGTATGAATGACTGAAGTTAATTTCACCTATTTATTGCAGGTTGGAGAAGAACAAGGACAAGAGAACCCACCAGACCACGATCCTATCCATGACCAGAGCTGGTACCTGGACCAGACGCTGCGTCGCAGGCTGTTCGAGGAGTATGGGGTCCAGGGCTGGTCCATTGTGCAGTTTTTGGGAGATGCCGTGTTCATCCCAGCTGGAGCGCCACATCAGGTTAGTTACTGAGATCATGTTCACCAGAGTTCAGTTCAAAATCATGCACTTGAAACTAGGGGTGTTGGATATTGGCAAAATTATTTCTCGGTAGTTTCAGGGATTTTGTCGATAGCGATAATTAGACCATTTGCTGAGTGTGTTTTTGTGCTGGTACATTTAACTGACTCCTGAAGTTTTTCATATTCTTTATATTGGTCAGTTCACAGCAGAGAATAAACGATTCCCTCAGCATCACGAAACTTAAGTCATTCGGCCTTAAGTTATAATCGGGATTCGGGACATACCTTTATCTGCAGGAGGGATGGTGTCCTATGTATCCTCCTTTTGCAGCCACTTTGCGTCCACATTTTTGGCTACTGTTTTCCTACAAAGTATTTTCATACTGGCCATAATTCGCTTCATAAGAATTCGAGCGCGCTTCACTTTCAGCTTCAGCTGGGTCTGCGTCACCTTTTTTACGCGTTTGTTCTCCCGCCCTTCAATCAATGCAGTAGTTTCCGGAGTGTGATTTTTTTTCTTTTTTTTTTTTTCTTTCTTGTATTATTATTTTTTACTCAGTAACGGATATGATTTCAAATGTAGCGAAGTACAATACTTCAAACAAAACGTACTTAAGTAAAAGTAAAAGTACAGTTTTTAAAAACTACTTTAAAAAGTAGAAGTACACAAAAAAACTACTCAATTACGTAACGCGAGTAAATGTAATTCGTTACTTTACACCTCTGGTCGCTTCACTGTCCAACTTGACATCATGACTTTTGCGTAAACATACACGCCACTTTCAAGTCAAGTGGCGTGTTATCTATACGCATTTTTAGCTATCCGCGTGTATGCGTGTATGTCTACGCCATTAATACCGAGTGATTCCGCGTATATGTACACGCCATTAAATGTCCGAGCGAAACGAAGCAAAATGTAGATCTACATCTGGGGAGCGATATTTTTTTCTAGGATTGTAGGGGAAGACTCATAAATGCTATTAACCCCAGTGACGGGTAGGTTTAGGGATGGGGTTGGGGTAGGTCATATATTTATATATACAGTAATGTAACGTTAAGTCAACGGCGTTCATAAACACGCTGAAAAGCGATTATGCGTGTTGATAGCACGGCAAAAATGGAAATACGAATTGGCGTGTCATACACACGCAATTTTATGAGATCAGTCCGCACTGTCAATGTCCATCGAATGCGCACTTCAGAATCTCACTGGAAGTAGTAGCTCATCCAGGTACTTTTCGCCTACTGTTTTTCTAATAATATGCATTCGGACAAACTACTCTTTTGGCATACTGATTTTTGCATACTATATAGCAGGGAAGTTTTTGATTTCAGATGCAGCGACAGTCTATATGACTGGATCATTGAATCATTGGTTCGTTCAAAAATGCTGATTCTTTCAGGAAAGAAACACCACTGTGTTGCACTGAGATGGTGGTTTGGAACTATTTTCATTGCCAAAACAGAGCAAAAAGACTATATTTTACATCTTACAATAACAATTTTAACTTACAGATTTTCTAAAACGGTTCAATAAACAAGATGACATTCAGCTTGTGATATTGCTGTACAATATCATATAGAAATACAAGACAAACTCATATGGAGTTGTGTGGTCATTCTACCTGAATTCTACTAGGCGACTTCATAAAGTGAAAGCGATTACACTCGAGGCCTGTTTTTGTTTATTTTTCACAAAGTGAATGAATTATGTCAGCTTCCACATGATTAAAACAACAATTCTAAATCGGATAGTTCTGGTCCTTGATCATGATTGGTTGAGCCGTGTTCGAAGCAGTTGTAAACAACTACAAACCCAGACCCCTAAAAACTCTCCTTAGCTGTTCTAAATTCACTGTAAACCACTGCTCTACAGAGGGCTTATTGCTTTATTACGATATGATCGTAGATGATACATATGACGCACCCCTACTTGACACATAAATACTAATTTCATTTCCTCATCTTGGTTTTGCCAGGTGCACAATCTGTACAGCTGTATCAAGGTTGCAGAGGACTTTGTTTCTCCTGAACATGTGAAGCACTGTTTTAGACTGACTCAAGAGTTCCGGCACCTTTCCAACACTCACACTAACCACGAGGACAAGCTACAGGTATTTCTATATGTCCTTCCAAACCTGATGTGACTTTCTTCTGTGGAGCACAAAATCTGATTTTCAGCGTTTATGCTTGCCAAGCATTATGTTGATTTAATGTTGTGTTTGTGTTGTTCCCAGGTGAAGAACATCATCTACCATGCTGTGAAGGATGCTGTGGGAACACTAAAGGCCCATGAGCCCAAGATAGGCCGCTCTTAGTTGGAGAGATGTGGGTTTGGATGAGGCCAGTGCGCTCGCAAAACAAGCTGTTTATAATGGAACGTCTCTCAGCGTTTTGGTAGGATGAAGATGCTGCTTCATCAGTGTTACAAGAGCATTGTTTAGTTTTACAATCCGTTTCTCTGTATTTAAAAAGTCTGTTTTTTGCTCCGCATTTAAAGTTTGTTGAACTGTTCAGAGAGCTGGTGATTATAAGTTGACATGAATCTTTTAAAAGGCCTTCAACAAGGTTTTTCTATGACTTCTGTGAAAAGTGAGCACTGGGTTTCCTTCTTAGAGAACATGCAATCTGTGCTCTTCAATGAAGGAGAGCTTTTAGTTAAGATGGGGGTCAACGGAAATTAAAATGAGTAAAAGATTCCCACCACCTTGTCCAGGAGAGGTGGAGATGAACATGGAAGGGAACTAGACCAAAGTTTTTTAGTTTTAAGTTGTTTTTTTTTTTTAGTTTTGTTTTTTTGTTGTTGTTGATGAAAACATGTCCTTTTGCTTTTTTTGTAATATGCCATTTAGGTAATATTTCACTGACAACAGGAGTTAGACTGGCGTTGAGGAACAGTCATTCAAGAATCACCAATTCCATTTCTGCAGAACTACTCCTCATTAATATGTACCAATATATATATTGATCTTAGCAGTGTGTATGATTTTTTTTTTTTCCACAATAAAGATTTACAAGAAAGGATCTGGCCCTGTTGTTTGGAAATGACGCAACGGATTTCTTAGCTAACTATTTGTTAAATGCTTACTATTTTATTTTATAAGACATTTTGTGGTTCATGGATGGCACTGCAATAAACTAAAGCTTTTGAAATATTGTCGGTTTACTTTGAGATTTTTCTGATGCACGAGGGAAACTTGCAATCAGTGTTTTGACTTGTGCTTCCGTAAAGCCAAGTGGTCGCAGGGACATGGTGACAGCCAGCGGTATAATCATATTTAGATCAGTCATAACTAAATGCAACTTGTAGGAAAAATCTGAAAATTGTGGATTTAAATCATAAACACAACTAGTAGTGTAAAACAAACACCAGAAGTGTGTGTGACTGACAAGCTGGACGACTGAGTCACTGACCATTTTGTTTTCCAAATAAACGGTGTCATTTTTCTCGCTTAATATATATAGCATAGCATTTATTTAAAGATGCACTTAGAGACTAATTCTATTTGAAAGGTTACGCACTTTACATTTTGCAATAAACAAGTAAGAAAGTAATGCAGAGGACATTTTTTATATGCTTTATCGCACATATCAGCACAACGAAAGCAGCAGAAACGTGTAAAATCTTTCAGATATGGTTTCTTTTTAGAATTTATTTTTAATAACAATAAAAATGTATTTCTTCAGCACATTTAAACACAACACGAGTTGACCAAAGTACTTTACAGAATCCACATTTCACTAATGATAAAAACAGACATAGAATGATACAAATCATTCAGAACCACATATAGCTAAACACAATTAAAAGCAACAGTAAAAAGATATGTCTTCAACATAGACTTAAAACCTTCGATGGAATCGCAAGACTTGATGTAAACAAGGAGACCATTCCAAAGCCTCGGTGCAGCCACCGAGAAAGCTCGATCTCCCTTTGTTTTCAGGCGAGATTTCGGAACCTTTAACAGTAAGCTTTGCGATGATCTTAAATGTCTGGAAGTGCAGTGATGCTGTAAAAGCTCGGAGATATAGACAGGGGCTTGTCCGTGTAGACCCTTATAAACCATTAAAAGAACCTTATACTGCACCCTAAACTCCACCGGGAGCCAGTGTAAAGAGGCCAGAACTGGAGTAATACTAGAATATTTACTGGTCCCGGTCAGCAATCTGGCCGCTGCATTCTGCTCTAGTTGCAGACGCGCCAGGGACTTTTTGGACACACCCACATACAGGGAATTGCAATAATCTAATCTGGACGAGATAAAAGCATGGATCACAGTTTCCATATCTTTAGTAGACAAAAAGCCTTTCATTCTGGCAATCCCTCTTAGCTGAAAAAAGCTACCCTTCACCACCGCATTTATCTGTTTATCAAATTTTAATTCAGCGTCAAAGATAACTCCGAGGTTTCTAACTTGAGTCTTAACATTGGGGACAAGGGTGCCAAGCTTCTCAGAAAGCTGTTCAGCTAACTTCGGTGGGCCGAACACCACCACTTCATATTTTGATTCGTTCAGCTGAAGGAAATTATCTGCCATCCATTGTTTTATCTCATTCAAGCAATTGAGCAGCGCTGACCCTTTAGACTTATCCTCAGAGTTCAAAGGCAAATACAACTGGGTATCGTCAGCATAACAATGGTATGCCACTCCATGTCTCTGACAGATTAAACCCAAGGGGAGCATATTTAATGAAAATAGTACTGGGCCAAGGCATGAGCCTTGAGGCACCCCACAAACAACAGGGCAAACAGACGAGGTAGAAGTCCCTATTTCCACCGCAACGGTCCTCCCCTGAAGATAAGAGACAAACCAGGATAGCACATACCCCCCAATTCCCACCCACTTACTCAATCGTTCAAGAAGAATCCCGTGGTCCACTGTGTCAAAGGCCGCACTAAGATCCAGTAATACTAGCACTGTGCAATTCCCTGCATCCACCGATAACAACAGATCATTCGATACTTTAAGAAGGGCAGTTTCTGTACTGTGTTGCGACCTAAAACCTGACTGAAAAGTATCAAAAATATTATTTTTGTTTAAAACAGTAGAAAGTTGCTTAAGTACCACCTTCTCCAGCAATTTAGCTAAGAAAGGTACCTTAGAAATTGGTCTGTAATTGCTTAGCACAGAGGGGTCTAAACTCGTTTTCTTTAAAAGCGGTTGTACAAGAGCATGTTTGAAATAAGATGGCACTATCCCCTTTGTAAGACTCTGGTTAACTAAAACTGTAGGCCCCACCGCATCCCACACCTGAATCAACAAACGAGGCGGTAAAATATCCAGCGAACAAAAAGCTGGCTTCAGGTGTAGGACAATATCCAGCAAATCATCCAAAGAAACCGGCTCAAATGTGGTCAGCACACCCCGAGCACACAAATCGAGTGGTGGTTCGAGGCTACCTTGGGCACTGGCAGAATTCACGATGCCGGCTCTGATCATTGTGATCTTGTCCATAAAAAACTGAGCAAACTTTCCACAGGCACTCCCCACATGCTCGAAAACAAAGGGGCTGGCAGGGCTCATCACAGAATTGATCACACGGAATAAAATTTTTGGGCTATGCTGATTTTTAGAGATTAGGTCCGAGAAATGTTTCTCCTTGGCCGCTTTTACGAACTGTTGGTAAGATAGCATACGCTCTCTTAGAATCTCGTAAGAGACCTGCAGTTTGTCCTTCAACCATTTCCTCTCTGCCTGCCTCCATAATTGCCTTAACAGTCGACTCTCATCATTAAGCCATGGCTGGGATACAGTTTTTGCTTTTACCTGTCTCCAGGGGGCAATACAATCCAATATATGGTTGCACTCCGTATTAAAATCTAAGACACGGTTCTCTACACTGTGGTTTAAATCATTGAGTTTATTTACTAACTTATGGGCATTGTACTTTTCTGAAAACCTAAAAGCTGATGCAGCATTTATTGCCCGGGCACGACGGCCCACTTTCCCTGGTCCTGCAATCCGCCTGGCAATAGTGACATTAAACGATATAACAAAGTGATCTGACAACCCCAAGTTCTCTATAGTCAGATCACCCACCGGGACACCCGAGGACAAAACTAAATCCAGAGTGTGCCCCTGTATATGTGTTGCACCGGCCACCGATTGCGTAAGGTTAAAGGAATCCAGCAATAACAGGAAATCTTGAACTAAGGGCTTCTCAGGGCAACAGATATGAATATTAAAATCACCTAATATGACAAGATTGTCATCACAGGTCATCAAACAGGATAAGAACTCAGAAAACTCCCTAATAAATTCCTTGTTAAAAATGGGAGGTCTATAAATTATTGCAAATGTGACCGGCTTAATCAGGTCGACTTTAAATACTTGTACTTCAAAACTAACAAAATTATCAATTGACACCAGTCTACATTTCAAAGAGTTCTTTAAGATTGATGCAATCCCCCCTCCCCGCCCCCCCCATCCTTGGAGAGTTCAGAGCATTATAGCCTCTAGGTGAAGCTTCAGCGAGAGAGCCGCGATTATAATCATTGAGCCATGTTTCAGTCATTAAGAATAAATCCAAGTCACGAGAAGAGATGAGATCGTTAATTAAAAATGTTTTGTTATTAATAGATCTTAAGTTCAGGAGGGCAATCTTAATGATAGTACCTTGGGCCGGCTCACTTCGATTACAAGGGATAGATGCATATTCCATGGACCGGAGATTCTCAGGGTTACTCCCTCTCTTCCTGAAACGCCGATGCGAGTCCTTGAACCCCGTTGACCGCACCCAGCGCCGAGGAGAGACCACAACCAGGTAAGAGACCCTTTCATCCCGATGACACGACGAAAAATGCCAGAAAGATGGGTCGATGAAATCCACCGCTAAGCCCGTAGACACACACGGACAAGCCGCTGAAATCGCACGCGCTATCGCACGCGCTATCGCACGCGCTATCGCACGCGCTATCGCACGCGCTATCGCACGCGCTATCGCACGCGCTATCGCACGCGCCCGTCTCCGTGTCACAGCCACACCCACTCGCTTGCCTCGTCTCCTAATCCGTTTCCTTCTGTTGCGACAAAGATATGATAGTCCGCATAGGTAGACCAAAGCGTATTCAGATAATGGGGGATTACAGGACCACTGACCACCTCTATAGCCTCTGCAAACATCCACCGCCGACTCTTGAAGACTCAAAACTTTTACTTCAACTTTGTGTGTCTGAGCCCTTATGCTGTTGAGCAAGCTATTATAATTGAATGCGACCGACCTTATAGTTTGGAACTGGGGCGTTTAGCATTAGGGACCCCCAGGGGACTTCAAAGCTGGAAGTATGGGGCACACTAGATCGCAACCAACCATTTCTTTCAGCATATTACAGCCTCTGATAACACCAGAGCAACAGCCCCTCTCCCCAGACACGTTATCCCTCTCTCCAGCATCTCCACTTCTGTGCTTCTCAGAGAAAATGGAAAAACTGGTGTATGCTGGAACCAAACTATCCCACTCTTTTGCTGCAAGCCCCCAGATGTCAACCAAAAAACAGCAGGCCCCACAACCACCAAAGCCTCCTCCTCCCCCTCCGCTCAGTCCCTCCTCCTCCCCCTCCTCCTGTGAGAGCTCTTCGGCCTCTGTCTGTCACACCCTTCATCTGCTCGAGGTGAACCAAAAACAACTGATACCAGCTCTCAGTGATATGTGTCGGGTCCTCGCTATGATAACAGTAACTTTCTTAAATGTTTACAAAACAAGCGGGAACCCATTGTGCCTGAATCTTTCTCTATTGCTGTTCAATTACATAATAGAAAATCTAAGGTCTTCAAAAGCCGTACAGCAAACCCATCTAATCTGGTACCTATTACGCGCCAAACTAAGATTGCTGTGGGGACAAAAAGTAAGACTGTTAAGTTAGCACTTTTAAACATCCGCTCACTTAAAAATAAATCACTTCTAGTCAACGATTTAATAACCACATACAACCTGGACTTTACGTTTCTAAATTAAACTTGGCAAGAAGAAAGCTGCAGTGGAACAGTCCTCAATGAAACATCCCCTCCTAACTTTACTTTTATGAGGTTCTGCAGAGCGGGTAAGAGAGGCGGGGGCTTAGCTGCTCTTTTTAAAGATGTCTATGAATGTAAGCAAATATCATTTGGGAATTACCCGTCTTTCGAATATCTGGGTATTGTGTTAAAAGGTGCTCCACGTATTTTACTTATCATTATTTACAGGCCTCCAAAATACTCTCCAGCCTTTGCTGAGGACTTTACAGAACTGCTATCAACAATTTCCTCAGAGTTTGACTGTTTTGCCATTGCTGGAGATTTTAACATTCACATAGATAATGCAGAAAACAATATGGCAAAAGAAATCAAAACTGTTTTAAAAACTTTTGATCTGACTCAGAATGTACATGGTCCCACACACAATCGTGGACACACTCTAGATTGACTTATTAGTAAGGGTTTAAACATCTCATCGATTGTTATTAAGGATGTAGCACTGTCTGATCATTTCTGTATTTTCTTTGATATATTGATCTCTCCTGCCATTGAAGCTAGATCTGTGTCTGTCGAGAAGAGATGCTTAAATGAGAACACTAGTGTGCTATTTATGAAGGCCATATCTTTAAAACCAAGCATATCTGCTGATGACTCTGTTGATTTTCTCCTTGATTCTTTTAACTCAAAAGTTAAAAGTGTAATTGATGATATTGCTCCTGTGAAAGTCAGGAAGAATAGTGGTAGACAAAAAGTACCTTGGAGAAACTCAACAGCTGTGCAAAATATGAAAAGACAATGCAGAAGAGCAGAGCGCATGTGGCGGAAGACAAAACTTGTAGTCCATTATAACATCTACAAAGACAGCATCCATGCTTTTAATATTGAACTAGGCAGAGCTAGACAGACTTTCTTCTCGAATATTATAAACAGAAACTTAAACAACACACGCACTCTTTTTGCTACTGTAGAGAGACTGACAAACCCCCCAAGCCAGATTCCCAGTGAAATGCTCTCAGACAGCAAGTGCAGTGAGTTTGCTTCTTTCTTCTCTGAGAAAATCAACAATATCAGAAAGGTAAACAGCATTGAGCCGCACTGGGGTCAGACAGATCAGACCACAACCTGAGAAAGTAGTTTGTTTGAAACTATGTCTGTTTTTGAAGAAATTGATGGCACAATTTTGGAAGAAACCGTGCAGCACCTTAAAACATCAACCTGCGCCCTTGACGCACTTCCCACATCTTTTTTCAAAAGTGTGTTAAACAGCTTAGAAGCAGATCTCCTAGAACTGGTAAATGCCTCACTTCTTTCTGGGAGTTTTCCAAACTCTCTGAAAACTGCAGTTGTCAAGCCCCTCCTGAAAAAGAGCAATCTGGATAAGACCATCTTAAGCAACTATAGACCGATCTCAAATCTTTCTTTCATAGGCAAGATCATTGAAAAAGTTGTCTTCAATCAAATGAACAAATTCTTAAGCTCGAATGGATACTTTGACAAGTTTCAATCTGGTTTCCGATCGCATCACAGCACAGAGACAGCGCTCATAAAGATAATAAACGATATTCGCTTAAATACTGATACAGGGAAATTATCCGTACTGGTACTACTCACCTCAGTGCTGCATTTGACACTGTCGATCACGACATACTTCTAGACAGGCTGGAAAACTGGGTGGGGCTTTCTGGGATAGTCCTAAAATGGTTCAGGTCATACTTAGAAGGGAGAGGTTATTATGTGAGTATAGGAGACCATAAGTCTGAGTGGACATCCATGACATGCGGAGTCCCTCAAGGCTCGATTCTTGCACCACTCCTATTCAACCTGTATATGCTCCCAAAGAGCCAAATAATGAGAAAGAACACAATTGCTTACCACAGCTATGCAGACGACACACAGCTCTACTTAGCCCTATCGCCTAACGACTGCAGCCCCATTGACTCCCTGTGCCAATGCATTGATGAAGTAAACAGTTGGATGTGCCAAAACTTTCTTCAGTTAAACAAAGACAAAACTGAAGTCATTGCGTTTGGAAAGAAAGATGAAGTTCCCAAGGTGAATGCATACCTTGACGACAGGGGTCTAACAACTAAAAATCAAGTCAGGAATCTTGGTGTGTCTCTAGAGTCAGACCTTAGTTTCAGTAGTCATGTCAAAGCAATAACTAAATCAGCATACTATCATCTGAAAAATATTGCAAGAATTAGATGCTTTGTTTCCAACCAAGACTTAGAGAAACTTGTTCATGCTTGTATCACCAGCAGGGTGGATTATTGTAATGGGCTCCTCACTGGCCTTCCTAAAAAGTCCATAAGACAGTTGCAGCTCATACAGAACGCAGCTGCCAGTATTCTGAGCAGGACCAGAAAATATGAACATATCACACCAGTCCTCAGGTCTTTACACTGGCTCCCAGTTACATTTAGGATTGATTTTAAAGTATTATTACTGGTATATAAATCATTCAATGGGTTAGGACCTCAATATATTGCAGATATGCTCACTGAATATAAACCTAACAGATCACTCAGATCATTAGGATCACATCAGCTAGAAATACCAAGGATTCACTCTAAGCATGGAGAGTCTGCTTTTAGCTATTATGCCAGCCGCAGCTGGAACCAGCTTCCAGAGGAGATCAGATGTGCTCCTACAGTAGTCAGTCACATTCAAATCCAGACTCAAAACACATCTGTTTAGCTGTGCATTTACTGAATGAGCACTGTGCCACCGTTCGTCCGACTGTTTTTACTGTACTGCTTTTGTCTTTTTTTTATTTTATTTTTTATAATCTCTGGAAGAGATTTTGAAGGAGAGCGGGAGAGTCTTCACTCCGATGAGGCGAGTGAAGGAGTAAGTTAGTTATACTGCTGAGAGTATAAGAAGTCGCTGAGAGCGTCGTTAAGGGTAACGGCAGCAGACAGTGAAGCGTGCTTTGTGGGGGCCCCGGTGGGCATTACTGGTGTAGCACCACCCCAGCAGAGTACGTCCCTGGGCTAGAGGTCCAGTGGCACCGTAAACCGGCTAAATCTCTTTCATCTCAGATAGGGGTGGACCAGTACTACTTTATTTTATTTTTTATTCTAAACTGTTTTAATTATTCTTATTTGTTTTGATTATTTTAATTTCTTCTATGTAAACCACTTTGAATTGCCATTGTGTATGAAATGTGCTATATAAATAAACTTGCCTTGCCTTCTAAAAAATTTACTTTGGCCAACAATTTACATTATACGTGACATTCAACAAATACGAGAGTAACATGGTATTACCATGGGGTTTTGGACTTGAGCCAGAATACCTTGAAAGATCATGGTTAATTCCAGCATCATCATGCATATTTTATTAAAAACAGAAAACAAAGAGCCCTGGATGAAATAAAAATTTGCTTACAATCTATTGTAGGATACAAACATCTAGTGTTTGTCGATGAAGCCACTGTGTGCCGCTTGCTTAAACCCTGATATCATTAAATGCCATTCTACTAATCAGATCTTCAAACCTTGCTATGCAATATAAATTTTTTGATTGTCCATAATGCACATGCTTTGATTCAATGCTTTTATTAATTTGAGTGTTCCAGAGAAAATATTGAGAAGAGATTAAAATTCAGAAGAGATTGGATTTCAGAATAACATTTTTGTTAAGATCAGAAAAAGTAAATGTATTACAATCAAAGTAAATGTGGAGGAGGATGACTAATGATGACGACCTCGCCCGTCCAAAACACACATATATTTTATTGAGGTTGAACAGGGAGCATCGTTCCAGCAACGGTTAGCTGTAGGGTGGAATAATGAAATCAGTTACTCTGATCATTACAGTGGGGTTAGAGTCAGTGGTGTTCAACTTAAGGCACTTGGTGAAATCCAAACGAGTCATTTAACGTTACCGTACGATATGAAATAGGATTGCAAATTATAATTGAAAAACAGTGCACTCACGGGTAAAGTTGATCTTCAAACAGTTCTCGGAAACACTATTGCTAGGTTCTCCAGAGCACCAGTGGTTATAGTCATACACAGTTCCATCACTCCAAAACCACTCTCCGTCCTAATAAGTGAAAAGAATGAAAACAAAAAGTGCACTAGTGGTCAAACTTAAGCCAATTAAGTTCAGCTTTGAAGTCTATCTTCAAACTATCTTTGAAACTATCTTCATTTGAAACTTTGCCTTTGATTAAAGCAGAAACTTCAGTTTAGCAAAACCAATAGGTTTCTTTAGGGCACACAATTTAACTTACTTGTTAACCATAATGAGTACCAACCCAAGTTCTTGTGGAAGGCGGGATCAGTCCTAGCAGGAAATCATTCTCTGGTTGATCATGCACAGATGCGAGATTCGCACCAAGATTTTGACAGCGTCTCTGAAGATACAGATTTGTCATTACAAAATCTAATCTTTTTAGCAGAAAAAAGAACAAGCAAGTAATACAGCTCTAATTCGATCTAGGATTACTCTGTTGACCCAGTGTTAACCCACCCTTAAACCTAACCATCAAACCTGTCCCTAACCTTACCCATTTCCCACCTCAATAGCAGCAAATGTGTTTTACAATAAATGCATTGTCCAAACTATTTATTTAGATGTAGTTAAAGACACCTAATATAAAGTCTTGTCCAAATAACTTTGCTGTAACTAATACATTACCTCTGCTGAGACCCATTGAACCGATTGAGAGAAGTACTTGGAGCACCGGTGTCCAAAACTTTTCCATCTACGTGGGCATTTTCCTAAATCAGGTGTGGATCCAGTACATACATGTTATGAGGATTTTGCAATTGCAGCCAAATTTTTTTTTTACTTTAGCTCATTTCAAGTTTGTGTGATATATGCCAAAAATTGTGTACATTGACACTAAAAATCGTACTCTCTAGAGGAGGGAACGAGTACTGCGCAATATCTTACGCTAGGGGAAAACCTCTTTTCCTCGAGATATTGAAGCCAAAAAATTATCCTTAATTTTGAATTATTGCAAAACGCGTTGCAGCAGCATACAGACATAGGGAGGTGGCCCAGCGTGCCTATTGGCTGTCCTGCGGCAACTGCAGCAGCCTATCGAGAGTGGCCCTTTGGTGACAGTCCAATGGGGGCACTTCGCACCCATTGTGTCACGCTCGCGCCCAAATGGGCGTGGTCTAGCCCTATAAAGATAGCTCGATGGGCTGATTTCACTGGTTTTTCATCACCGAAGCGAACCAGCGTGTAGCAGGCACGGCAAGATACGCAGTACTCGTTCCCTCTTCTAGAGAGAACTGAGGTTACGTTAGTAACCGAGTACGTTCTCTTACGAGAGGTTCTCTCGTACTGCGTAATATCTCACGCTAGGGGAACACTATGCAAAATGCCATGCATGCGGGGATCCAACACCAAGGTCCCAAGGGCAGGTGCCCTGGGCTCATATAGTGCATAATCACCATGAACTCAGATACCCCTTTTCCACCAAGGCAGAGCTGGTGCTGGTTCGGAGCCAGAGCCTAGTTTCAAATCGGTTCTTTGGTTTTCGACCACCAAAGCACCAGCTCCGAACCAGTAAAAGTGGTTCTTAAGTAGCACCAAATCATTGCTGGTCTAGAAGTAAGAACCGCTTACGTCAGCGGCTGGGGGCGGGGTTACCGTGGCCAACAAGACGAACAGAAACTTGTGACCGCCATTTTTGAATTAGCAGTTAATTGAGCTAATAGCATCTCGATTGTAATCTCCGTTTATGCAAGTTACGGCGAGCTGCACGAACACGTTGTATTCGCCGTGTTTGGATGCCGATATACGTTAGGTTCGCAAAGCCATGAGCATCAATAGTAATGCAACGGCCGCCATTGTTGATAGAAGGCTTGTTCGAGATGCATCGGAGCGGCACGGACCGATCGGAGCTGCGGGAGTGTTTGGAGATCATGGAGATCTCCTTGTGCTTTTGGATCGCTTTCGCAGTGCTTTGATGTCATGCGGCGATCGATCTGCGAGAAGCCGATGCATCTCGAACAAGGGTGTTTGTGTTTGAAAGCTCCGTCGAATCAATTCATTAATCCTTGATTTTCTTCTTTACCACTCATTTATAAACAAGCACTTTCTATTTTTATATCATGGGAACTTATTCTCGATACTATTCCTTATAAAAAAACAATCGGATTGCTTTGATATCGCTACTTAGACCCAACTTTGCGAATCTCGGCTACTAGCCTTTAGTCCGCTAGCATTTCACGCGTGGCCTCGCGCCTATTGACCGTCTGATTTTACACCCGTTTCACTAAAAGGATACAGGTTATATCCGGCATTTCAGTCCTAAATTACTAGTGATATTGGTAGTATCACTACTAATCTACTGTTCATCTGTTATGGCGAACATATCAGATGTGTGTCTAACGCTACCTCTGAGTGCAGGTGAGGACACATTCGAACTGATTTCGGTACGATTGGAGCTTGAATCGGTGGAGAAACAGATCCGTGGTCTGCTAGAGAGGCAAGCCGAGCTGCGGGATCGGCGATCAGCGCTTGAAACGTCACGCGCCGATGCACACAAGTCAGTGGTTAGTAACTTTTTGACTCCGACTTCGTCTACTCCGTGTGTTTCTCTGCCCAGGAGGACGCGATCATCTCTGGCATCATTCACTCCGGCACCAACCCAACACCATGGACCCTGGGTGATCCCACAGCGGAAGACACGAGCCAGGACCAGAGCAAGAACCTCTCCGCTTCTCCCGGTCTTCGAGATCTCCACCCGGAACCGCTTCTCCCCTCTTCGCGAGTCGGAACGCGACGACGCCGTGATCATCGGCACTTCCATGGTCCGTCATGTCCGTGCTACCTCAGGTAAGGGTAAGGTGTGCTCTCACTGCCTTCCTGGTGCTCGTGTTCTTGATGTCGCCGCACAGGTTCCCGAGATCCTGAACGGTGAAGAGCGCGTCGGAGCTGTGGTGCTTCACGCTGGAACAAACGATATCAGACTGCGGCAGACGGAGGTTCTGAAGAAGGACTACAGGAGCCTGATCGAGACGGTACGCAGCACAGCGCCTGAGGCAATGATCATCGTGTCTGGACCGCTTCCCACGTACCGACAAGGACAGGAAAGGTTCAGTAGATTATTTGCACTAAATGAATGGTTAATGTCATTGTGTAATGAACAAAAACTACCCTTTGTAAATAATTGGAATCTGTTCTGGGAGCGACCTAGGCTCTACCGTGCTGATGGCCTGCACCCCAGCAGATTCGGAGCGGCTGTTCTGTCGGACAACATCTCCAAGACGTTACACACCGTATGACTAGAAAATCAAATTCCAAATCACAGTCTTTGCTGTGCCAATTTAATTGATATAAGTAGTGTAGAATATTATATAGAAACTGTGTCTATCCCTCGTTTAGTGAGGCCAAATAATAAATCCACTGTAGGATCTAGGAAAAATCTTATTGTAATTAAACCTGAAAATCTAAATATCAGTGAACAAAAACAATTTCTAAAACTAGGTCTTCTAAACATTAGATCGCTCACACCTAAGGCGGTTATTGTAAATGAAATGGTCACATTTAATAGCTTCGATGTACTTTGCCTTACTGAAACCTGGCTTAAACCAAACGAGTATTTCGGTCTAAATGAGTCTACCCCGCCAGGATACTGTTATAAGCATGAGCCCCGTCTGATCGGTCGTGGCGGCGGTGTTGCAACAATCTATAGAGATATTATTAATGTTACTCAGAAAACAGGTCACAGGTTTAACTCGTTTGAAGTACTTGTGCTAAACGTTACGCTCTTAGATGTAAGAAATAAATCCCTATTATCTCTAGCCTTGGCTACTGTATATAGACCTCCAGGACCATATGCTGATTTCCTAAAAGAGTTTGCAGACTTTCTCTCAGATCTATTGGTCAATGCCGATAAAGCAATAATTGTTGGAGATTTTAACATACACGTAGATAACACAAATGATGCGTTAGGGACTGCGTTTACAGATTTATTAAACTCCTTTGGGGTCAAGCAGAATGTCAGTGGTCCCACTCATCGTCTAAATCATACACTAGATTTAATTATATCATATGGAACCAATCTAACCGATATAGATATTATACCGCAAAGTGACGATCTCACCGATCATCACATGGTAACTTGTATAATACGCACTGCTGAAATTTGTCATGTTGCGCCACGTTATAGACCAGGCAGAACAATCCTTCCGACCACTATAGATAGATTCTCAAATAGCTTACCTGATCTATCTCTGCTGCTCAGTGAACCCAAACAAACAGATGAACTAGAGGAAATGACCAGCAGTTTGAGCACCATTTTCTCTAGTACATTAGATATTGTTGCACCAATTAGATCAAAAAAGGTTAGAGAGAAAACTAAAGCACCATGGTACAACAGTGCTACGCATGCTATCAAGAGAGAAACTCGTAACCTAGAGCGTAAATGGAAACAAACTAATTTAGAGGTCTTTAGAATCGCGTGGAAAGACAGTATGTCACGTTATAAAAAAGCTCTAAAAGCAGCCAGGGCTGAGCATCTCCGCAAACTAATAGAAAATAACCAAAATAATCCAAGGTTTTTATTTAACACCGTGGCTAGACTAACAAATAAACAGACATCACCCGAGCAAATTATTCCGTTACAGTATAGCTGTAATGATTTTATGAACTACTTCAATGAGAAAATAGAAAGCATCCGAAACACAATTGTAAATGTACAATCCTCTATGGCGTCTTATGATTCAGCCTCAATTATCGCCCCTCAAGAACAACTACACCGCTTTACAACTATAGGACAGGAAGAGCTAAATAAACTTATCATTGCATCTAAACCAACAACATGTTTATTAGATCCAATACCAACTAAATTTCTGAAAGAAGTGTTACCTATAGTGGAAGAGCCTCTTCTTAATATTATTAACTCGTCTTTATCTTTAGGTCATGTTCCAAAAATATTCAAGCTGGCAGTAATAAAACCTCTCATTAAGAAACCGCAATTAGATCCAAATAACTTAGCAAATTACAGACCGATTTCAAATCTTCCATTTATGTCTAAAATACTAGAAAAGACTGTGTCCGCTCAATTGTGCTCTTTCATGCAAGAAAATGAGATATATGAAAAATTTCAGTCAGGATTCAGACCGCATCATAGCACAGAAACTGCGCTAGTTAAAATTACAAATGATTTACTTTTAGCTTCTGACCAAGGCTGTATCTCAATATTAGTTCTACTCGATCTTAGTGCTGCGTTTGACACTATAGATCATAAAATACTCTTGGATCGACTACAAAACTACACTGGTGTTCAGGGACAGGCATTAAGCTGGTTCAGATCGTATTTATCAGACCGTTACCATTTTGTTTGTTTAAATGGGGAAAAATCGAAGATAACGTCAGTAGACTATGGAGTGCCGCAAGGATCGGTGTTAGGCCCTCTGCTATTCTCAATATATATGCTGCCACTTGGCAATATTATAAGAAAACATGGAATTAATTTCCACTGTTATGCTGATGACACTCAATTATATATTTCATCACGACCAGATGAAAACACTAACTCATCAAAATTGACAGAGTGTCTTAAAGATATAAAATGCTGGATGACGCATAATTTCCTGCTACTAAATCCAGATAAAACGGAGGTATTACTTGTTGGTCCAAAAAACTATCCACAAAACCACTTACAATACAACTTTAATATAGAAGGATGTCCTGTTACTTTATCCTCTACAGTAAAAGACCTGGGAGTTATACTAGACCACAACTTGTCTTTCGAAAATCATATTTCATATGTTACAAGAACAGCCTTTTTCCATCTTAGAAACATTGCTAAATTACGTAACATGCTATCTGTTTCTGATGCAGAAAAGTTAGTTCATGCATTCATGACCTCGAGACTAGATTACTGTAATGCTTTATTAGCTGGTTGTCCTGCATCTTCAATAAACAAGCTACAGTTAGTCCAAAATGCAGCCGCTAGAGTTCTTACTAGGTCAAGAAAATATGATCATATAACACCAATTTTATCATCTCTACACTGGTTACCTATCAAGTTCCGTATCAATTACAAAGTACTACTACTGACCTATAAAGCCCTAAATGGTTTAGCTCCTGTGTATTTAATGGACCTTCTATCGCCCTACAATCCATCGCGTTCTTTAAGATCACTAAATTCGAGGCTTCTAGTCATTCCTAGGATATCTAAGTCCACTAAAGGAGGGAGGGCGTTCTCACATTTAGCTCCTAAACTCTGGAATAGCCTTCCTGATATTGTTCGAGGCTCTGACTCGCTGTCCCAGTTCAAAACTAGATTAAAGACGCATCTCTTCAGCCAAGCATTTACATAATGCTTACCTTTTATAATACTGCTGAATCAGATCAAATGCATTTAATACTATAAAACTTGAAGAGACTGTAGGTTATCTGTATAGGTTGCATAATATTTGCAGTCATTACGTTCCTGTGTATATTGCGTGAATGACGGGTGGTTGGGCAGATATTGTGTTTTGCGGTAGGTAGTATGCCATACGGAACCGTTGTCCACTGAAACTGCCTATTCACGCACCAGTGGGGCTCGACAGCCTTAGTCAACGGGTTGGCGCGTATGGTTGGGTTGCGGAGAGATTGTGAGATTGTGGTTAGGTCTCAGCAGCAGTAGGGACGTATAGGTCAGTAAGCTGGGCTGAGTTGAGTGGGGGACGGAGGGGGGTGATTTTGGGACGCAAGAGTCACTGTCTTCATGTTTTGTCATTTACGCCTGTGTTATGGAAATCATCATTATGAACAGCAGCTACGCTAATTATTTTCCCTTTGCTTTTCTGCTGTTATCTCGGGACGCGAGTCGCCAGAAAATGGCGTTCGTCAGCTCCAGTTTGTATCCAGCCTCTCACGGAGACTTCAGATGCTCCAATCACAAAGCCTATGAAGTGACGACTCAACACGGGCGATATGGACTCTCTATGGTGGACGGCACTGATCCTCAACAACTCGTCTTAAGACCGGGGTGCATACTTGGACTTCCAAAAAATACTCTAAATGTTCCGATCCAATCTGACTTGTAATGCTGCCCGAATCATGCACTGTTCCTTCGTTGGCCAGAGGAGAACTGGCCCCCCGACTGAGCCTGGTTTCTCCCAAGGTTTTTTTCTCCATTCTGTCCCTGATGGAGTTTTGGTTCCTTGCCACTGTTGCCTTGGCTTTTGGCTTGCTTAGTTGGGGACATTTAATATTCAATAATATTATTGATCTGCCTTACTTAAGGTGGACGTTGACGCAATATCTTTTAGAAACAAACTTTGTTATATTGTTTTCATGTTATCACTGTGAAGCGCTTTGATACAATCTGTATTGTAAAAAGCGCTATATAAATAAAGGTAACTTGACTTGACTTGACTTTGTGTTTGGCGCTACCGCACTAGCGTTGCTGGGCAACATGAGACGTATGCAGTGACGCAAGATCTGGCTCTGTTGTGGCTCTCAAGCCGGTGGAAAGGCAAACCGGTTCTTAGTAAGCTTGTCAGTCGAACCAACTCCGAACCAGCTCTGGCTCTGGCTCTGAACCAGCACCCGGTTCATGTTGGTGGAAAAGGGGTAAGAGAGTCCGAGAAGAGAGGCTAGAAGCATCATTCTAAATAATTTAGCCATAAGAAGGGCTATTTATTATAATAGTGCTACACACAGTTAGGGTGAAGAGAACTTCAGCCTGTACTGAGTGATAGTATGGGCATTATTTTTCCTCGGGAAAAAACTCACAGCCCGTTGAGCAGTGCTCAAGCGAGTGCAGTACTCTGCGCTGAACGACGAGGCAGGTGGTGCTTGACTTTAAACCGACAGCAATTTAGCTTGTAAGGCGGGAACTTCTAGGTTATAAAACCTTATAAATGTAGACGGGGAGGCCCAGCCTGCCGCCATACAGATATCTTGTAAGGAGATCCCACTAGACCACGCCCACGATGAGGCCATGCCTCTGGTGGAATGTGCTCTAACACCCAACGGGCGCTCCAGTCCCTTTGTAGTGTATGCCGTTGCTATGGTATCAACTATCCATCTGGATAGGGTCTGTTTCGAGGCGGCTAGGCCCTTAGTGCGGCTGCCGAATGAAACGAAAAGCTGCCCAGTCTGTCTGAAAATAGATGAGCGAGATACGTAGGCCTTTAACGCCCTAACTGGGCAAAGGAGGCCAGTGCTCTCCTCCTCATTATGAACCGGTAGGGCAGACAGGGAGATAACCTGGGCCCTAAACGGCGTGTTGAGGGATTTAGGTACGTATCCGTGTCTTGGTTTGAGTATGACTTTTGAGTCGTTTGGCCCAAATTCCAGACACGTTGCGCTTATTGATAGCGCTTGTAGATCCCCTATGCGTTTTACTGACGCAAGAGCCAAGAGAAACACTGTCTTAAAAGACAAGTGTTTCATATCCGATGTCCGAATTGGCTCGAATGGGGCTCCTTTCAGGGCTTCTAGCACCATGGAAAAGTCCCACATGGGGATAGATGGGGTTCTGGGAGGATTCATCCTCTTAGCTCCTCTTAGGAAACTAATGACCAGATCAACTTTCCACAGTGACAGACCAGACACAGGTTTGGTAAACGCTGCTATGGCCGCCACGTAGACTTTGAGCGTGGATGGGGACCTGCCCTTATCCAGTAGCTCTTGAAGGAAGGAAAGTACTTCCGTTACCCCGCTGCTTGTAGGTGGAAAACCTTGGGTTTTGCACCAGTTAACAAACACTGACCACTTGGAGGCATAGAGGTGTCTGGTAGACGGTGCTCTGGCCTGCGTGATGGTGTTTAGCACTCCCTCGGGGAGGTTTGCGGGTACCCGTTGATGGCCCATGCGTGCAGGGCCCACCGTTCCGGGTGAGGATGCCAAATTGAGCCCCCGGCCTGAGAGAGGAGGTCTTTCCTCATCGGTATTGGCCATGGGGCAGTGCTCTCCAGCTGCATCAGGACTGGAAACCACACTTGGTTTGTCCAGAGCGGGGCCACAAGAAGCACTGAGCATCCATTTTCCCTTATTCGTTCCAATACCTGAGGCAGGAGCGAGACGGGGGGAAAGCATAGAGGGGGCAGCGGGGCCAGACGTGGGCCAGTACATCCCTGCTCTTGGAGAAAAACTTCGGACAGTGAGCGTTCTCTTGGGATGCAAACAGGTCTACCTGCCGAATGTCTCCCACAGCAGGAGGATCGTCTGCGGGTGCAGAGACCATTCTCCTGCTGGAACATTGTTCCTGGACAGTCTGTCTGGTCCCAAATTCAGGTGACCAGGCACATGTGCTGCTCTCAGAGAGCGCAGATTGTGCTGAGCCCAGACCAGGAGGCATTCCGTCAGCCTGTAAAGGTTTCGGGATCTGACGCCGCCCTGGTGATTTATGTAGGCTACCACTGACATGTTGTCCGAGCAGACCAAGACGTGGTGACCTCTTATTCGGAGACAGAAGCGCCTCAGCGCATGATCGACTGCCATCATTTCTAGACAGTTGATGTGTAGGAGCTTCTCTCGTTCTGACCACAGGCCGAAGAACGGTCTGCCTTCGTGCAGTGCTCCCCATCCCGAGGTGGAGGCGTCCGTGGACACCACCTGCACACTCAAGGAAGTCCCCAGGTTTACACCTGACTGGTACCAGTTGGTCGCCTTCCAAGGTTTCAGAGCTGCGACGCATTTCTGATTGACCCTGAGGCGAAACAGACCGGAGGCCCAAGCTCGAGACGGCACTCGTGCTTTCAGCCACCACTGCAGTGGGCGCATGCGAAGCAGACCCAGCTGGAGTACTGATGGTGATGAGGCCATGAGGCCCAGCATTTTCTGTAATCTCTTGGGCGGGACTATAGTGCCGCAGCGAAAGGATTTTGTGAAGCGCTGAATGTTCAGTATGCGCTCTGGCGATAATCACGCTGTCACTGACAGCGAGTTCAGCTCTGTGCCCAGTAAGGATATTTCCTGGCTGGGTAACAGCGAGCTCTTCGCCAAATTGACTGTGAGACCAAGATTCTCGAGGTGTTCGATTAATATGGTCCTGTGTTCTATGAGCTCTGAATGAGATCGAGCTAGAATCAGCCAATCGTCCAAATAGTTCAAAACTCGCATGCCCTGAAGTTTCAGGGGTGCGAGAGCCGCGCCAATGCACATCGTAAATATACGGGGTGCCAGGGACAGGCTGAACGGTAGGACTGTGTATTGATATGCCTGGCCCTCGAAGGCGAATCTCAAAAATCGCCTGTGACGTGACGCTATTTGTATCTGGAAATAAGCGTCCTTCAGATCTATCGACATAAACCAGTCCCCTTGGCAAATCTGCACAAGGATTTTGCTGGTTGTGAGTATTCTGAACCGGCGCTCTGTTCAGTTGTCTTAGATCTAAAATGGGTCTGAGACCCCCGTCTTTCTTTGGTACCAGGAAATATCTGCTGTACAGACCCCCTTCGCTCTGAGCTTGAGATACAGGCTCTATCGCCCCTTTGCTCAATAGTGTCGCTATTTCGGCTCGAAGTAGATGTGCTACTTCTGTTTTCACCGTGGATTCGAGGCACGCCGTGTAATGGCGGGGGCGTCGAGCGAACTGTAGCGAATCGCCTCTTTTTACAGTGTTCAGAACCCATTCTGATACCCCAGGAAGCTGTGCCCACGCTTTCGCGTGAATAGCTAGAGGTAGAATGAGATCTGGGCTCTGGCCATGACATAGTGACGGCAAGGGAGCTCCGGTGTGCTGTAACGCAGACACTGTGTTTACAGTGTGTGAGGCGGGGGGCGCTCCAATCGCGGCGGGCAGCCTGGCCGCACTCAAATCCCTTATAGCAGTTTGCTGAAGGAGAGAGAGCGGGGCGAGCCCCGTGGGGCTTAACATGTCTGTGAGTGAATGTGGGCGCGGGACAGCGGGCACATTTCCTGCACTGGAAACACCGTCGGCCTGAGCTGACTGAATGTGTGTTGGTTTCGTTTTTACAGAAACCGTGGGACATGTGGTGTGTAGTGTTTGTGGGCACTGAGACGTGGGCACGTTCACTACATTTAGTGCACAATCGACATGAGGCGATTTTGTTTGTGCGAGCCCTGCATTTTTGCGGGCTGTGTTTGTGTGTAGAAATGAGCACTGGGTTGTGGGCATTTTTATTACACTCATAACACCATCGGCTGTGGCCGGAATACCAGAAAATACACTGGTTACGTGAATTATCTGGGTCACCATGGAAACGGCATTTGTGTGCAGGCAAGCGGGCCGTGGTACCGGCTTGCTTACTGCAAAATACACTGGAACAGTCACATTTTCTGGAACTGAACGAGCAAAAAGTTTCGGTGGAAGTCTGGCCGTGGCAAGACTGAAACACCGTTGTTTTCCTAGGAGGCTAGGAAGACTTGTGTTGGTTTCGTTTTACAGACACCGTGGTACATGCAGTGTGTAGTGTTTGTGGGCACTGGGTTGTGGGGCACATTCACTACATTTAATGCACAATTGACATGCGTCGATTTCATTTGTGCGAGCCCCGTACCGTGGCGGGCTGTGTTTGTGTGTAGAAATGAACACTTGGCTGTGGGCATTTTATTACACTCATAACACCATCGGCTGTGGCCAGAATACCAGAAAATACAATGCTTGTATGATTTTTCTGGGTCGCCGTGGAAACGGCATTTGTGAGCAGGCAAGCGGGCCGTGGTACCGGCTTGTTTACTGCTAAATACACTGGAACAGTTGCATTTTCTGGAACTGAACGAGCGAAAAGTTTCGGTGGAAGTCTGGCCGCAGCGAGACTAAATTTTTATCTGCTGCGAGAGCCAGGATCGAACACGGGTCTCTCGCGCATAGGCTACGGGTTCCCCCACTGAGCCACAGGGGGGAACAACAGTAGCTTGAGCAAATAAGAGAGTATCATCACAGTTTTTTGTGTGTCGGCGTTTGTTTGCAGGTGTGCGTGTTATACAACAGGCTCATTGCTGCAATATTGACATTTTCAGCCGCTCAAACTAAGAGGAGTTGAGAAATGTTTGAGAAATGGAGTCCGGCCTCGGCGGGACTAAAACACACCCTTTCCTCATTTTGCCGATGACGCACGCCCATGGGGGGCGGGGGCGGGGTAGCTTTCTTATAACGTAAAGAAAGCTAGCCGCGCGGTCTTGATGCTGGCCCGTTTCCTTGACGACTCGCGGACAGAAGGGGGAGAGGTCCACAGAGCTCGCCCAATCCTCACTGTCCGACGCCAGGATAGAGCAGCTGGGCTTCTCTACAGATGCAGCTATCTCGTCGTCATTTATGGCGGAAGCGGCGGCGCGCGGCGGCCGTTATCCGTCAGTGAGCGACTCGAGTAAAGCTGGTGAAGCTGGCAGGCAAACCGGCGAGCTTTCACGGGCTGGAGAAGGCTCGGGGACCCGCTGAGTACGGCCCGGCACTGTAGCGGGTGGAAGTGCAGTCTCGGAGAAGAATGCCAGGCGAGTCCTCAGAGTCACCATAGGCAATAGCTTGCAATGAGGGCAGCCGCCGTCGGTGAGCGCGAGAGCTGCATGATCCTCTCCCAGGCAGGAAACCCATATCACATGGCGGTCCCCGTCGCTGAGTGGGGCTCGGCACGAGCCACAGGAGGACAGCATCTTTAAAAAGACGCGGCTCTTTTAGATGATAGACGTGTGAGTCGCGGGGCGAAGTCTTGTACATCTTGTACATTCCCAAAATCCATTTAAACTAGCAAGGGTTTTTACAAATTAATGTTTTGGTTACCTTCTGCATTGCCCAGCATGGAGAAGATAACAAAAAGAAGCAGAAGACTTCTCAGTATTGCCATGATGAATCTGAAATTAACCTAAAAATTAATAAGCAGGTAAAGTTAAATATCTGCACTCAAATGCTGCACACTGTGGATTCTCTATATATTTTAGAGACAAAGCAAATGTTATTCAGTAAGTTTTTGTTCCAAAAACTCACCTTGCTTTTCAGATTGTTGCCTTCAGAATCCAGGAGGAAGTTTTTGTGAAGTTTTAGAAAGAGCCCTGCGTTTATAGCCTACTCCACTTTTAGAAACAGGTGATTCTTTCCCCCGCATTTTTTTTTGACCCAGCGCCACTATTTCCGCCCGTGTTCTCTGATTTGTTACTTCGACTTGAGTAAACTAACATTCAGCCAATCACAGCGTGAATCATCTATTGGGCACGTCTGCCATAAGCTTCAAATCTCTTGTTGCTCTTGCGAATTTTCGTGTTCGTTTAGTCGCTGTGCTGTTTGGGCGTCTGGGGTAAAATGCACCCCAGAAAAAAAGCAGAGGACGATTACATCCTTTTTTTCAAACACACACTGTAAGTATAATGTGTTACAGTATGTCGCGATGACATGAATCACACGTAAAGTTTCCTTGTTATGATTTAACCTACCGTAGCGCAGTAAAGGCCTGTTAACACCGGGACGAATTTCGCGCGCGATATTCGCCGACGTTTGACGCCTCGTGACTAAACAAAGGGCGCTATTGTGAGTGTGCACACCGACGCGATAAACGCCACGCGTAAAAGCGTCATTTTTTTTAAAAACGCCTCGGGTTCGTTTTTTTAGTTTGACGCGCCGCGTCAAAAACTATCCGACCAATGAGATTGGCGCTTTTGCTCACGTGTCTGGAGCTTCTGAAGTTACAGTAAAACACAACTTGGGGGCGCTCAAACACAAAATGGTCTTGCCGAGCACACACACGTAACGGCAAAGAAGATATACGCCAAGTAGCGTTTACACTGACGGGAATAAATAAGACGAGGAAGATGCAAAGCCAGATGAATGTAGAGCTGCTGGTCTCGTTGGTGTCGGAACATAAAGAACTATATGACAAACGCAACAGCGACTAAAAAATCTTGATAAAAGAGAACTGTTATGGCATGGTATTGCAGAGCAAATGGGCACCATCTAATGTCAGGGAATGAATTTGCATGTTCACTCGGCTCATCGTCAGCGAAAATCGCTTGGGTGTGAACACAAAAAACGCGTTGAAAAACACTGGCGAATAACGCGCGCCGATATTCGTCCCGGTGTGTACGGGCCTTAAGACGTGTTAAGACAGCAGAACCCGTATGGACTTCGTCACGTCGCGCCAGATTGTGCCGAGTGTGCGTTAAATGCTCTCCTACTTGTTGCTTTGGATAAAAGCGTCTGTTAAATGAGACATAACAGATTTTTCCCAGCAGGCACACAACGTCATAAGACGTTGATATTTGGTTAAATTTCGATTGCGACGTCAGGTGACCAAAATTCGATGTAAATTCAACATCTAATGTTACTGTTAAATTGATGTCCAATACCGAATACATTGATTTAGGTTTTATTGGTATATTATTTATAAAATGTCTGTTGTATAAAATTACTGTAGGCTAGATGTTTTTGGTCCAACTGTTAAGAAGTAAGATAAAAGTTATTGTTCAAGTGTAGTTTAACTGAAATATTATAAATACAATAAAATATCGTTATTTCATAAAAATAAAGTATAAATGTCCACAGTGGTCTGAAAGTCCCAAATCCTGCAGTATTTTTTTATTTTGTGTATGATTTCACAAAAATAGGTTGCTGTAAGCTAGAATGGCATGTTCCCAAAATTGCCACTAGGGTACTGTAAAATGCCAATTGCTATTCTATCTAGAATTTATTATTATATGAACATCCCCTTTCAGTCCCTGCAGAAAAACGCGATTAAGCGACCGCATGATTCAATGCATAATCAGCCAAAGTCTGCATATTTATGCGGCATTTTTTCAAATACGCCGCACTTTTGCCGCATAAATTGCTGATTTCCGCGCAAAATATGCGGGGCTTGTATGATTTCATAATCCCCGCATTTTCGTTGCAAAAAAGTCACATATATCTAAGCAGAAAGTTGAAAAATGTTGCATTTACTTCACACAAGAGCAGCCGTTTCCCCCTGTTGCCATGGGAACGTTATGAAGTGACGTAATTAGGCGACGTGAACATCATCGAAAAGCTGTGAAACAGGAAAAAAATTTTTTTTATATATTTTATTTATTCATTTTTACAGAAGTTGTAGCATATTCCTTTTGTAAAGCTACAGAACTTGTTTGACTCATCAATGTTTTGTAAGTTTGAGCCATATGTTTATTGAGCCATAGGTCTGAAATAAAACAAGATGAAATTGTCACAGGATGACAAAATCCATTCCTTTCTCAAGACGGAACTAATGTTCTCCGAATTGGCCTCTCGCCGGACCCATAGCAACGGGACACCGGGCTAGTTCCGGGGTAGCGCAAACATCCCTGACAATGAGATGATTAGCCAAAGATCACTAACAGCTGTGCATGGGGGAAAACAGGTCTCGCGATTGGGACACGTAGCGATCAAAGGAAGATAAAAGGAGGAAGTACAGACCAGACGGGCGCGGTTTTTTGGGGAACGGTGTTCTCGGAGGAAGAGCGAGTGTGGCGAAGAGGACGGGGGGGGCTGGCAACAGGCACGGTACGGTGAAGTGGAGGATGAACAGGCTGTTTCAATGGAAAGGAGGTAACCTCGGGACCGAAGATCATTTGTGAGAGATAGTGAGTGATCAAAATCAATTTCCATCTGCCTCCCTTGTGCCAGTAAGATCTTCGATGTAAAGGCCCGGTCAGGAGATGGGTAACGGCCATATATATATATGTATCTTCCACTGAGTGTTGAATTGTTGAGATGAAGTGATGTGGTGTACTACTTGCTGTGTGAAGTGTGAACCTAAACCCGCTGGATGCCCATTTCTTACCTGAGCTTTCCGTCTCTTTCTGACTGTATAGAAGAAGCTCACACTGTTGTACTCCCTGGATCATTGAGTGTGTTTATCTGGCAGCCCACTTGAAGAGAAGTACGTGCTTGCATACTTATCTGTCTGTTTACAGTGAAACCTCCCCTGCGGTGCGCCCGGTGTCTGTTGACCCTGTCAGTGAAGAGAAGCACGTACCTGCACACCTACCTGTCTGCTTACAGCGAAAACGTCAGCCTGAAGCCCTCTAACCTGGGGTTCCTGCAGCAAGTTGGCGACCACCAGCCTGTAACGAAAGGATCAAAGAGCTATAATTCCCTCCGGATTGACTCCTGGAGAAGTTGACACAGAGTAGCCCGGACCCTGCATTCTTCTGAATAATTTTATCCTGAATAAAGACCTTGTTTTTAGCTCATTTCTCTGGTCTGTCCTCCTTGTTCCGTTTCCCGTCCGACTCCTCAAGGGTGGTACGGGTCTTAGGGGTGGGTGCAGGTCAGATTGGCCCGCCCCGACCTGTGACATAAATTTAGCGTAGCCGGCAGGGTTCCACCTTGGGTTGAGTAGACGGGGGGCAGAGCAATGGCAGATGAAGACGCACCAGTAGGTCGCCCCCAGGTCACGCCCATCTTCATGGGAGCTCCGTGGGCCCAAAAGTATGGGGGACCAGGCTCCGAACTTAGTTTATCAGCATGGAGGACTCAAGTGGAGTACCTGGCGGGCTTCCAAGGGTTAAACGCTGCACAAAAGACCCAGTTTATTCTAAATTCACTAGATGGTGAAGCAAGGAGAGAGGTACAAGCGGCGCCAGAAGCAACTCGAGCCACAGCCCAGGCCATCCTTGATTTTCTAACGGGGCTGTACAGCGACGCTACTCCTGCGGCTGTTCTCCGGACGCAATTCTTCAATTGTAGACAGGGACCTCGGCAGAGCATACGTGCCTTTGCTTTGCAATTGCGAGAACAATTGTCCTGGCTGGAGAGAAGGCCGGACCATGGGCTTGGAAGAGGAGAGGCCCTCCTCAGGGACCAGTTTCTTCTGGGGCTGCGAGATGGCCCAGTACGTCAGAGTCTCCGGATACAACTTCGCCGCAATTCTGCTTTGACATTTGATGAACTACGCCAGGAAGCGCTGGCCCTTGAACAGGGTCATGCTGACACCTCGGATCCCTCCCACTGTATGGCCACCAATGCTACCAGTTGTCCCCTGCCTCCTGCCCCGCCTGACTGGAAACAGGCCCTACGCGAAGAGCTGAGGAGAGACGTCCGCGAACAGATTGCAGAACTGTCTAAAACCTTCTTAGAAGAATTTCGCCGAGAACATTTCCGACCCTTGCCGCCGACACGAGAACGAGCCGCCTCCGAAGGTAGTCGACCCCCAGAGCAACGCCCACCCCGTTCTTCCGGCCTCCGGTTTCAGTGGGACGAACAAGGTCGTCCCATTTGCACTGGCTGTGGCGAACCAGGCCATTACGCCCGGCAATGCAGGGCACACCGGGGATTGCAGGGGGGTTTTTAGAGTCTCCGGCCACTGTGGGTCAAGTGGCCGGAACCCCCCTAATCAACCCTCTTCCATTGGCAGCCAGGAATTGTCTAGTTGGGCACTGCCCTATTGTAGTGGTTCAAGTTAATGGGACCAAAGTCCAATGCCTCCTGGATACCAGGTCCCAGGTCACCTTGTTCTCCGAAAGCTTGTCTCGGGAGTTATTCGGGGTCCAGGGACATTCGGCCGCAGATGCTCCCTGGTTAACCCAACGTGGGGCGAACGGCCTGGATATTCCGTATGTGGGCTATCTGGTCACGGACCTGGAGGTTCATGGGACCTTTGTACCTCAGAAGGGGGTTGTGATCGTGCGAGATACGTGTCTGGGAGTTCACCGTGCCCTACTGGGGATGAATGTCATCACGGTATGCTGGGAGGAGCTGTTTAAAGCAAGACCCATGCCGTCGGCCCCGGGAGGGGAAAAACGGGAATGGGATCGGATCATGGCCGATTGTCGCCGGGTCCGTATGGATGATTCCCAGCAGGATCGAGAGAGCGTGGGAAGAGTGGGGTGTCGCTACGCACTGTCGGTCTCGGCTCAGAGCGAGGCCATTATCTGGGCTCGTCTCCCTGCTCAGCTTCAGGGGTCCCAAGAGTGGTTCCTGGTGGAGCCCCATTCGGACTGCCAGACTGTGGAAGTGGCCCGGGGGATGGCTTCTGTCCGCCGGGGTCGGGTTGCTGTCAGACTGAGAAATACCAACCCCTATGCTGTGGCTCTGCATCGACACCAACGACTAGCTCGAGTCACCCCAGTAAGCCCCGAGCAAGTCCATGAGGAAGGAGAGTTTCAGTTTTGTCAGGTGGGCCCGACGTTAGTGGAGGTGGCCTTGACGCAGGCTGAGGTTCCTGCAGGCGGACGGGAAGAAACACTTCCGGCCCACCTGGCGGGAGAGTCCTTACGAGGCGATGGGCTGGAAGAGGGGCAGGCGGAGCAACTCCGGGACTTCTTGGGGAGATGGAAGCATCTTTTCTCTGCACATGATGAGGATTATGGGTGGACAGACATCGTAAAGCATCGGATTCCGACTGGGGATGCGCCTCCAACCCGGGAACGCTACCGCCCCGTACCTCCGACTCTGTATGCTGAGGTTCGTACCCTCCTACGAGGGATGCTGGAGAAGGGAGTTATTCGGGAGAGTAGCAGCCCATGGGCAGCACCGATAGTCCTCGTTCGGAAGAAGACTGGGGCATGGCACTTCTGCGTTGATTATCGGAAGCTGAACCAGGTCACCAAACGAGACGCCTTCCCTCTGCCACGGGTTGAGGACTCCTTGACTAGCCTCACTAGGGCCGCCTGGTATTCTACCCTAGATCTGGCAAGTGGTTACTGGCAAGTTCAAGTGGAGGAAGGAGACCGGGAGAAGACCGCCTTTGCCACCCCCTTTGGCCTCTTCGAGTGGGAGCGTATGCCGTTTGGGTTGTGTAACGCTCGCGCTACCTTTCAGCGTCTCATGCAGCGCTGCTTGGGAGGCCAGCTCATGGACACCACGCTCGTCTACTTAGACGATGTTATCGTGTACTCGCCCGACTTTGAGTCTCACACACCTGGAAAAAGTGTTTCAGTCCCTCGAACGGTATGGGTTAAAGCTACAGCCAGAGAAGTGCCAGTTGCTCAGGAAAGAGGTAAAGTTCTTGGGCCATCAAGTCAGTGCGGCGGGGATTGCGGTGGACCCCGAAAAGGTATCTGCCGTTCAGGAGTGGGCCGCACCAAGGACAGTGAGGCAAGTGAGGTCATTCCTGGGATTCGTGGGATACTACCGGCGGTTCATTAAGGACTTTGCCAAGATCGCTAAACCCTTGAACCAGCTGCAATGGAGGCTCGGGACGGACCCGCGGGAGGGGGTCCCCTGCCATCTCGTGGGACCCCGCCTGTGAGTTGGCCTTCCAGAAATTAAAACAGGAACTGCTCCAAGCCCCGATCTTGGCTTATGCCGACTTTTCCCAGCCCTTTACGCTCTACACGGATGCTAGCAATTTGGGGCTGGGGGCCGTACTAGCCCAGAGGCAACAGGGAGAGGAGAGGGTTATTGGCTATGCAAGCAGGAGTCTGCACCCAGCCGAGCGTAACAACGCTAATTACAGCTCCTTCAAGCTTGAGCTCCTCGCCATGAAGTGGGCCGTTAGCGAGAAGTTCAAGGATTACCTGTGGGGAGCGAAGGTAGTCGTGGTTACGGATAACAACCCGTTGGTCCATCTCCAAACTGCGAAATTGGGAGTCGTCGAGCAGCGGTGGGTGGCGCAGCTGGCCAACAATGATTATCATCTGCAGTATCGATCAGGGAAGGAGCACACCAATGCCGACGTCCTGTCTCGGCTCCCTGAGGGTAGACCCCTGAGACCCACTTCGCCACAGAATGTAGGATTGGAGGAAGGACTCATGGTGGGGATCGTAGAGGCCCCTGGGCTTCAAAGGGAAGGAGCTCCCTCGAGTTGGGGTTGGGACCCCCTACGGTGGAGGGACCGGCAGACAGAGGATCCAGCTCTGGCTCAGATACAGGGATGGCTGCAGCGAGGGACTTGGCCAGAAGGGAGAGAACGACGTGGGCAACCCCGGGGGATGCAGCAACTCCTGGGACAGAGGAAGAGATTCTTCCTCAAGGAGGGAGTCGTTTGTCGAATGTTACTGGACCCAGTCTTGGGAGAAGAGGTATGTCAAATAGTTGTGCCTAGGGATCAAACCCAAACTTTACTCCAAGCTTACCACAACTACCTGGGACATAAAGGACAGGAGAGAACGACCTCATTGGTGCGGAGACACTTCTACTGGCCAGGGATGGAGGAGGCAGTTAGGGTGTTCATTTCGCAGTGCCCAAGTTGTATTCTCTTTAAGTCCCGGGGAGAGGTACGAGCCCCATTGGCCCCCATTCAAGCCAAAGCCCCACTACATATGGTGGCGATGGACTACCTGACGTTGGGTCGGCCCACTGACCTCATTCAGAACATCCTCGTGGTAACAGACCTCTTCACGAAGTTCGCATGGGCCATCCCCACTAGAGATCAGACCGCGGTCACTACGGCCAACGCCCTCTGGAAGCATGTGCTTCAACCCTTTGGATGTCCAGAAGTCCTTCATTCAGATCAGGGTCCAAACTTTGAGTCCCGGGTTATCAGGGAGCTGTGTCGACTGTACGGGTGCAAGAAGACCCACACCACGCCGTATCACCCCCAAGGGAACAGAGGGTGCGAACGATTCAACCAGACCCTGCTGGGCCTATTAGGGACATTGGAGGTAGAACAACAGGGGGATTGGATGGCAAGTCTCCCGGCCGTAGTACAGGCTTATAATAACAGCATGCATAGCACTACTGGATATGCGCCGACGTATCTGATGTTCGGACGGCACGTACGGTTACCCACGGACTTATTGTTGGGGTCCAGTCTTAGAGGAGGGAACCGGCCTAACGGAATGGGTGAGCAACCATCGCCAGCGTCTCCACCTTGCTTATGAGCAGGTTTCTGCCGAATCGAACGAGCTGCTCGGAAGAACAAAAGATTATACGATCGGACGGCTCGTGAAGCCCCCCTGCTGCTGGGAGAAAGGGTCCTGGTCAAAGACAATCGGCGCCAGGGGAAAGGGAAGTTGAGTGACCATTGGGAGTCCCGACCTTACGTAGTCCAGCGACAACCCCGCCCTGACCAGCCCGTGTACGTCCTTCGACTCCGGCCCAGAAAGGGTATTGCATCAGAACCTGATCCGCCCATGCCCCAACTACCCACGGCTTGTAGACACCATCTCCCCCACCGAAGAGAGAGTCCACCAAACCCCAATGATAGGGTGGGCAGTGTTTCCAGGGGGGACCGGCCATTGAGCCTGACCAAGCGAATGTCCCCTCACCCCCAAGACGGTCCCAGAGGGATAACCGAGGCCAGCCTTCGGCACGGTACGGAGTCTGGATAGAAGCACCGCGTTCTAGGGACTAGAACGGTTTGGTGGGGGGGGGGGGGGGGGGGGGGGGGTATGTCACGGGGTGACAAAATCCATTCCTTTCTCAAGACGGAACTAATGTTCTCCGAATTGGCCTCTCGCCGGACCCATAGCAACGGGACACCGGGCTAGTTCCGGGGTAGCGCAAACATCCCTGACAATGAGATGATTAGCCAAAGATCACTAACAGCTGTGCATGGGGGAAAACAGGTCTCGCGATTGGGACACGTAGCGATCAAAGGAAGATAAAAGGAGGAAGTACAGACCAGACGGGCGCGTTTTTTGGGGGAACGGTGTTCTCGGAGGAAGAGCGAGTGTGGCGAAGAGGACGGGGGGGCTGGCAACGGGCACGGTACGGTGAAGTGGAGGATGAGCAGGCTGTTTCAATGGAAAGGAGGTAACCTCGGGACCGAAGATCGTTTGTGAGAGATAGTGAGTGATCGAAATCAATTTCCATCTGCCTCCCTTGTGCCAGTGAGATCTTCGATGTAAAGGCCCGGTCAGGAGATGGGTAACGGCCATATATATATATGTATCTTCCACTGAGTGTTGTATTGTTGAGATGAAGTGATGTGGTGTACTACTTGCTGTGTGAAGTGTGAACCTAAACCCGCTGGATGCCCATTTCTTACCTGAGCTTTCCGTCTCTTTCTGACTGTATAGAAGAAGCTCACACTGTTGTACTCCCTGGATCATTGAGTGTGTTTATCTGGCAGCCCACTTGAAGAGAAGTACGTGCTTGCATACTTATCTGTCTGTTTGCAGTGAAATATCCCCTGCGGTGAGCCCTGTGTCTGTTGACTCTGTCAGTGAAGAGACGCACGTACCTGCATATTGACCTGTCTGCTTTGCAGTAAAACTTCCAGCTGTAAGCCCTCTGTTGATGCTTGAAGAGAAGTACGAGCCTGCACGCTTACCTGTCTACTTACAGTAAAGCCTCCAACCGTAAGCCCTCCGTTTGACACTCGAAGAGAAGTACGTACTTGCATATTTATCTGTCTGTTTACAGTGAAACCTCCCCTGCGGTACGCCCGGTGTCTGTTGACCCTGTCAGTGAAGAGAAGCTCGTACCTGCACACTTACCTGTCTGCTTTGCAGTAAAATCTCCAACCGTAAATCTACTGCTGGACACTTGAAGAGAAGTACGCACCTACATACTTATCTGTCTGTTTGCAGTGAAACCTCTCCTGCGGTGGGCCCTGTGTCTGTTGACCCTGTCAGTGAAGAGAAGCACGTGCCTGCACACTTACTTGTCTACTTTGCAGTAAAACCTTCAACCGTACGCCTTCTGCTTGACACTTGAAGAGAAGTACGTACCTGCATACTTACCTGTCTGCTTTGCAGTAAAACTTCCAGCCGTAAGCCCTCTGTTGATCCTTGAAGAGAAGTACGAGCCTGCACGCTTACCTGTCTGCTTACAGTAAAGCCTCCAACCGTAAGCCCTCCGTTTGACACTCGAAGAGAAGTACGTACTTGCATACTTATCTGTCTGTTTACAGTGAAACCTCCCCTGCGGTGCGCCCGGTGTCTGTTGACCCTGTCAGTGAAGAGAAGCACGTACCTGCACACTTACCTGTCTGCTTTGCAGTAAAATCTCCAACCGTAAATCTACTGCTGGACACTTGAAGAGAAGTACGTACTTACATACTTATCTGTCTGTTTGCAGTGAAACCTCTCTTGCGGTGGGCCCTGTGTTTGTTGACTCTGTCAGTGAAGAGAAGCATGTACCTGCACACTGACCTGGCTTCTTTGCAGTAAAACTTCCAGCTGTAAGCCCTCTGTTGATGCATGAAGAGAAGTACGTACTTGCATACTTATCTGTCTGTTTGCAGTGAAACCTCGCCTGCGGTGAGCCCGGTGTCTGTTGACCCTGTCAGTGAAGAGAAGCACGTACCTGCACACTTACTTGTCTGCTTTGCAGTAAAACCTTCAACCGTACACCTTCTGCTTGACACTTGAAGAGAAGTATGTACTTGCATAATTATCTGTCTGTTTACAGTGAAACCTCCCCTGCGGTGCGCCCGGTGTCTGTTGACCCTGTCAGTGAAGAGAAGCACGTACCTGCACACCTACCTGTCTGCTTACAGCGAAAACGTCAGCCTGAAGCCCTCTAACCTGGGGTTCCTGCAGCAAGTTGGCGACCACCAGCCTGTAACGAAAGGATCAAAGAGCTATAATTCCCTCCGGATTGACTCCTGGAGAAGTTGACACAGAGTAGCCCGGACCCTGCATTCTTCTGAATAATTTTATCCTGAATAAAGACCTTGTTTTTAGCTCATTTCTCTGGTCTGTCCTCCTTGTTCCGTTTCCCGTCCGACTCCCCAAGGGTGGTACGGGTCTTAGGGGTGGGTGCAGGTCAGATTGGCCCGCCTCGACCTGTGACAAAATATTCCAGCACTTTCTGTGATGTATATGTTTGCTTATCTTAGGAAGTAATAAGAAATTAATCTTTACATTAAGGTAGTGGCCTAGTGAGAACAGGGTGTTGGGGAATCACTTTTTCTCTCTTTTTCATCAAACCGCAGTTTTTGCAAGTTCCCGCATTTTCATCGCATAAAATTGCATAAACATCCCGCATATTCCATCGCATTTTTTAAGAAAACGTGCCGCATAATCAAGGATTTTTGCCCGCAACAATCACAAAAAAACGCAGCATTTTTCTGGAAGGACTGACCTTTGGGTCACATCACCATACAGCTTTGCTGTAATGCAGTAGTGTAAGGCATTAGGCTACTTATCAATTTTCAGTAATATTTTACTCGGTACATGTTCAGTAACGCTTGCGTTACAACACACTTTTAGTTTTCACTGAAAAAAAAACCCCCCCGAGACATTAACGAATGAAAAATGCAAGTAAGTTAATACCTATTGGTCAGTCAATAGTCGCGTGTGGTGTCCAAGTTTGTGAATAAAGACTCAATGGCAGCTTCTGATATATTTGAAGCGATTTATTTAGTTCATCCCTCTTGTTGGTGTGTGTACCTTTGTATTGTGTGACATAGTCCAGCGAAGGAGTGTTTAGGGCGGGTTTACTCTATTTGTTCTGTTTTCTTTTTAAGCAGTTAGGCTATGTTTAGTGTATTTTTCATGTTTTTCATCATGTTTTCATCACGCAATCATGTTTTTGATGCGGTGGTGACGCGTCCAGTAACATGTAGGCCTAAGGGTGGCGCTGCCGATAAAGCACCTAAAAGCTGTCACAAAGAACTGGCAAAAGTAATGATTATGAATATGTCAAATATAGCAAGGAGACATTTTAATTGTTTATTAATAAAGATGAAGTTCACGATGCTGACTCGCGATCTTCGCAGTAGCCTAGCCTAGTGAATGCGCCAAAGAAATGCACATTGCATCCGGATTACAGAGAGCTGTCTGTTTTCTTTCGTTTTGAATTGTTCTGTTTAAAAGTCAACATTTCAAGCTTTCTATATATATTTTCAGGTAGCCCGCTATGTGAGAGGCAAGTAGGCAATGGCGGTTCTAGGATTTTTTTGTAACAGGGGCCATTAAGGGGCCACATGTAACATTCAGGGGCCAAGTACAGGGTACATTCAAGCACACAAAATAATTTATTCAGTACGGTGCAAATACATTTCAGCAGTCAAACGCTCTAATAAAAAAATATGAGCCAGTAAAGTTCTTAATATTTTTTTTTTTCATTTATTTATACTGTGCATAAAGAACACAATGCATAAATCACACACACACACGCACACTAAAGTACAGCACAGCAATTAATTAATCAAATACAATACAATTTACAGTGTGGATATATTTATACCTCTAATCTACAGGACACTCTAATAAGGTATCTACAGGACACTCTAATAAGGTAAAGTGCAGCAGAGCACAGCAAATTCAGAACAAACAAACCTAAAAAGCTGTCAAAAAGAACCAGCAAAAGTAATGATTATGAATATGTCAAATATAGCAAGGAGACATTTTAATTGTTTATAAATAAAGTGTTTTCTGTCAGTGTCTGCAAAGATGAAGTTGCGATGCTGACTCGCGATCTTCGCAGTAGTGAACGCGCCAGAGAGAAAATGCACTTTTCATACTGAGAGTCTGTTTTCTATTGTTTTGAATTGTTCTGTTTAAAAGTAGACGTTTCAATATAGATATAGGTATTTCTCAGGTCTGTGAAGTAGGCTACTGTAGTAGGTTGAAAAATGTATATAGGTGAAAATAAATAAATTAAAAAAAATTGTATTGTTCATAAATGTATGGGCCTTCAGCATTTGTTAACTGATGGTTCAATTCATCGTTACCTTCTTTGTTGTAGGTAAAGAAAATGTTGCGGTTATTATTGTCTCCTGTAGAGGGCGTTTAGCGCTGTTAAACTAAGGTACTGCACCGGGTGCTTCAGAGTTAATTAAACTTTGCCGGAGCTTGCAGCCAGTACTTCTGTCTCACAGCGTTTGCTTATTTTTCTACAGGGAAGCAAAGGTGGTTCATTCAACTTGCCCATTCAGGCTTCCCAGCCCTGATGCGGGTAACAATTTGGGGGCTCGTCCGGGATCAGCACCACCAGGTGGTTGGGTGCTGATCAGTAAAGAACCACAGTGGTTAGACATCATTCGTCCCAGACCAGCGAGTTGAACAGCAGACACCAGCAGTCCAGTCATGGCTACTCTTCGAAAACTACAGTGGGAGATCGAGAAGCAGCTCCACCTGCTGGTCAGCTCTTCGCACTGCCAAGCACTCTACAAAGTAGCCCTGTGTTGCGCGGAGGAGGAAGGAGAGGTGGTGCCAGGCGGGGATGCAACAGAAATGGAACTCTACGACTTCATCGTTGATTTCATGCGAGGAGAACAACTGCAGAGTCTAGAGGACCAAGCCCGGTTGCTGACTCTCCATGACCTCGTTCGTGAGTTGATCGCTACAGAACCAGGTTTCACTTCCAACGTCGAAGAAAACAAAGAGACTGTGGGACTGGTATCGCAATCTGCATCGACATCAGTAGCTGCCAGGGTGCAGGTAGCACAAACTACAGGTCTTGCATCACATTCAAGAGCTAAACAAACTGTTCCACTGCCTAGAGCGTCTGAACAAATGACTGGTCTGATCAAATTCTCTGATGTGGCATCCTATCTGCCATGTAGAGAGTTCAAAATTTACGGTGGACAAATTTCTGATTTAAATTCAGACTTGAGTTTCAACAGCATTTGTAAGCAAATTGATGAAGGTATTGCAGAAAATTTCACAGAAATCATGGTTAGTAGTCAGAAATCATTCGAACAGTCTTAAAGGTAATCAAACCTGGTACCTTCAAAGAGATGCTTATCACAAAAGACAGCCTTACAGTAGCTGATGTAGGGTATCTGCGTTGTCCGGATGACCCATTAAATTGTTGATGTCAAAATGCTCCTAACCTCTCTCTAACTCTGGTCCATAAATATGGCCTAGCACCGCATAGTCTTGAGTACTGATTGCCCCACTGACAACTTTGCGTGCCCCACGCATGCAGATTCACCCCGGCAGACATTCCAACACACACAAACACACACACACACACACACACCTCCCCCACAGCTGACACCCACACTCAGGACAGAGCGTGGTGTCCGCTTACAAGACATTAAGACATTTTATGACTGATCGGAATGTCCCACAGGAAGTGGATTCTAAAGAGAACAGAAACTTCTTTTCTCTTTTTAAAAGACATTTAACCAGATATATTCAATGTGTTTTTATGTGTGTCTGTTTGTCCATGTCACATTGGAATAACTATGAGTTTATCGTAGCATAAAGTGAATTATAAATACCTTCATTATGCATTTTAAATATAACTGTATATTCCTTTAACTTTTACATAGCGCTCTTACTACCTGGAGAACCCTCGTGGCGTGAACAACGCGAATTTGCATAATGTCATAGAGTCAAATGTATTTTTGATAAGCTTTACTATCATTGAAGATTGAAATGTCTTTAGATTGTAACCCCTCCCCACACACACACACGATTGCTCTTAGACAAAGAGTAATAAAAACTAAATTCCCGCCTGTGACTTCCAACTCTCTGATTGGCCAAGCCGACGGGAAGAGGTTGGATTTCTCCAAGGTGATAAATGTCACGCGCTCCACACTCGCGCTCTCTCGTACCTCACCTCCGTGAATTCACCATGTAATCCTCTCTCGTGATCCCCTCCCCGGGGATCTTTTCTGTTCTTTGTTTTGTTTCGTTGAGTTTTTGTTTTCTGTGTTCGACTCTGTTTACTTCCACGAAGGGAAATGAACTTAGTCTGAATTATTCTTTTGGTAACTTTACGTCAAAGACCTTTTAAGCTTTAAAATTGCGCGCTCTCCGGACACACCCGCACACCACGTGACGCTCCAACGCCACACGTGCGCGCTCCTCGGACGAGCCGCAACCACGTGACGCTCCAACGAAACACACAAGACACGCAGCTCATTCACGCGGCCGTGTTCAGCCACATAAGAACCAAAATGCAAGTATTCGTATCGAGTCTTCAGAGCAGTAAGATTGTGTTTTTCCGGGTGTCTCTCAATGGTCTTAAAGTCTGTAATTTGCCACTGATACCTCCAGTCTCTCTCCATCTCTCTCTCCCTGTTTCTTTCACTCTCAGATCCTTTTAGTGTTTTGTTCATTGTCGTTGTATTGTGTTTGTAAATACATGTATTCCTTGTAACGCTTAGCAACCGTATACGTAGTTTTCCTTATTAAATTCACTATATTCATTCATTGATTCTGATTGTATGCTCATTTTCCAGTCCCTTTAAGTGTCAAAGGTCTTATAGCTACAGGCTTACAAATTAAAGATACTTTACAGTGTATTTGCTTATAGGGCAGGAAACCCCATTCTTGTGGCCACAGAATTGCGTTTCCTGATATCCTATAAAGTAGGATGATATTGTGGATCAACCACAAATATCATTCTGACAATTGAGCTAATTTTAACCTGTCTGTAAAATATCTGTACCTCAGTGGTGGACCATAATCCCTTGTGATTAAAATCTGATGTATAGATATGAATGCAGATGCAGGTAACAGATCATCCCCCTCGTTGGGCGATTTAACATGTATAAGTATCTGGTTCAAACCCGTATGAATAATTATTAATTATCAATTATTAATTATTGAATACATATTCCCCAAAACGACCCCAGATACCTTACACTGAGTTGTTGTTTGCTTCAGAACAAACTGAATGTGAGTTTTAGTATGATCGTAAACTGGCCCAAGGTGTTTTCCTACACTCACTATATCAGGGTCTGAATGAAAAACACACATTTGTCTGGAGGGATATTAAAGCCGCAATAGCGACACAGGCAATCACAGATGATCAGATTTTAGAATTGATTACACAGTCTGTTAGTGAGGAAACTGAAAGACAAAAACGAATAGGTCATACATACAAATCCAAAGTCACAATTGCAAGTGTAACACAGCAGGGTGATGTGGATGGGCAATGTCCTGCTCTGAGTCACGCAGAAGTTAAAACTAATCGTGATGCCATATATGAACTTTCTGCTCAAGTATCTGCGCTGACCAAGAATCTGGAGAAAGTGGTCATGTCCATGGGCCCTGGTGTTCAACAGCAAACCAAAATAGTTGCCGCAAGTGCACAACAACCATTAAAGCTACACTGTGTAACTTTTTTAGTTTATTCTTAGCTAAAAACACTTAGTTCTTTCAAAAATATATGTGCTTATTATTAATGGATATTTACTTCGTTCAAGTAATAAAGTATTCTTGTGAGTGTATAATATGCCATTGAAAATACATACGGGTAAGGGGTTCTAATGTCGGTCGCCATGTTGCCCCTCCATCTTGAAAGTACATTAGCCAAAGAGGGACATACCCGTTAATTCAAGCTTCGCCTTTCTCGTTTTAACACTCGATGGCACCGTGTCGAAGGTGAAGAGGGGGATTGCTTGAGACTAATATATAAAAACCTGAAAGCCTTTTTGAAAGTCTGTTGCTGATGGAGGATCACTCTTATTCTCGAGGATACATATCAGAGTCGCCAAGGAGGCGAAAAAGAGTTAAAAGTTAAAAATAAAAGTTACTTTACTAAGATTAGCTTGCATTCGTCTGGGAACCTGATAACTGATGTTAGCAATGAAATGGTAAAAAAAAATACGAAAACATAAAACTATTATTCATTTTACATAGATGTCATAACCTATATGTTACCTGACAAATTAAATTACTGCAAATTATAATAGTTTTCTAAAATAACCTCATCACTTGAAGGAACACTCATGGACGAGGTCGAACTGGAAGCCATGTTAATCTTGGACTACATTGGCCACCGTAGGAGTTAAAACGAAATCGGAATTGAGAGGAACAGAAACTAATATTCATATAGTATGGTCATATACCTTTTCACCGCTAGATGGGGGTAAAAATCACACAGTGTAGCTTTAAAACCAGAAGCAAAGGGGAAATGCAAACAGTGTTTCGCCCAAAATGTTGAAGTGTGTACTCACTGTTTCTTGTGTGGTCAAGCAGGGCACCGAGCTGTGGGCTGTCTCATGAAAAGTCGAGCGTTAAAAGAGAGGAGGTCACTGGGGAGGGACCACCAGTGACCGAGGAAGATCCTGTGTCCCAAACGTCTTCCCGCGCATCCAAAAGAGAGCAACCTGTAACACAGAACACATCCAACAGAGCGAACGAGATTGAAGAGAAACGTGTTGCACAGCTGATTGGCAGTCGCTGTATGATAACTTGCCAATTGAATTGTGTCCAGACTCAAATGCTGTTGGACAGTGGAGCTCAGGTCAGTATTGTCGGACGGGTGTGGCTAAAGAAATGCTTACCCAACATCAACATCCAACCACTAGAATCTCTACTAGCAGATAGCCAGCTTCATGTCACCGCAGCAAATGGGACAGCCGTACCCTTTGATGGATGGGTTGAGGTTTTATTAGCAATCACAAGTGGTAAGCAAAACAAAATCGCCATCCAAGTGCCTCTTTTGGTGAGTCGAAAGTGCCTGAACTGTCCACTGCTCGGTTTCAATGTAATCGAGGAGATAATAAGGGAGAATAATGGTTGTGCAAATAACATTAGTCTAATTGACCTTCTTTCTGAAGCCTTGCAGATGCTGTTACGAACCCTGTTGTTAAAAATGCTCGTTTCGTGAGGGTTCAGCAACATAAAAGGAAAACGCAAGGCAAAGAGCAGTTTAAAGCATTTATTTTTAGACTAATAAATGACTGCACAAACTCACGTCTCTCAAGTTCCCTCTCTCTGCAGGTAACACACATTTTCTCTACACTAACGTCAACATAGACATACCAAACACTAACAAATAGAACAAAATAGTGGCACAATACAAAGAACACAGCTTGAGTTGATCAGCCGGCTGGACATCATGACGCGCACGGAGTTCACCGCTGCGTGTCTCACCCTCCTGCACACTCCACTTATATGCTCAGCACAAGCCTTTAGAGCAACGAACCACAGGTGCGCAGGGGAGGAGCCTACACTCAAAAAGAAACACCAATTAGAAGACGAGACAAACATACACACAAAAATACACAGGCAACACCCATAAGGCTGAGGCCGTAACACTTCTCCCCCTAAAGGAAGAATCAGATTTTTTTTCTCTTTTCTTTCCTTTCTTAGAAGGGAAAAGAAAACTGATTCTGCATAAAATTACACAGAAAACTTAACTTAATCCGCGAGACAACGCATCTGCCACCACGTTGTCAGATCCTTTTTTATGACGGATCTCAAAATTATATGGCTGAACCATTAAGGCCCAACGCATCAATCGTTGGTTATGGTTGTACATTTTGCTCAGAAAAACCAGCGGATTGTGATCCGTAAAAACAACGATAGGAGAAGAACTAGACCCCACATAAACGTTAAAATGTTGTAAAGCTAACAACATAGCTAAAGTTTCCTTTTCAATCGTTGAATAATTCAACTGATGACGGTTAAACTTAGCTGAAAAGTACGATACTGGGTGGCCTATTTCATCAGCACCCTCCTGCAGCAAGACAGCTCCCACTCCAACCGCACTAGCGTCGACCTCAAGCTGGAACGGACGAGTCACATCTGGAGCAGACAGCACAGGTGCACTGCAAAGGAGAGATTTTGCAGAAAGAAATGCCTGCTGGCACGCATTAGTCCAATCAAAACAGACTTTAGGACTACACAACTTCGTTAAAGAGGCAACCACACTCGAAAATTTTTTACAAAAGCACCGGTAATACCCAACCATCCCCAGGAATCTACGTAGCTCTCTCCTCGTAGTAGGTACTGGGTAACTGAGGACAGCAGCCACTTTTCCGTCCAATGGCCGTACCTGACCGTTTCCAACCTGCTTCCCTAAATAGGTGACAGAAGCCTTAGCAAATTCACACTTTTTTAGGTTTAACGTTAAGGAAGCAGCTTCTAATCGGCGAAACACGTCATGTAAGGTCAACATGTGTTCAGCCCATGTAGACGAATAAATAACTACATCATCTAAGTAGATATTACAGTTAGGAACCTCGCCTAAGACTATGGACATTAAACGTTGAAACGTTGCGGGTGCGTTTCGCAGACCGAATGCCATACGTTTATACTGCAGAAAAGCATCAGGGGTTACGAATGCGGAGATCTTAGAAGCGCGCTCGGTTAAAGGCACCTGCCAATAACCTTTCAGAAGATCTAACTTAGTGATGTATTTCGCACCCCCAAGACTGTCAATGCAATCGTCCATCCGCGGTAACGGAAAAGCATCAGCCACAGTGACGGAATTTACCTTTCTAAAGTCAGTACAAAAACGTAAAGACCCATCAGCCTTTGGTACCAGAACGCACGGCGAGCTCCATGGACTATTACTCGGAACAGCGAAACCATTCTGCGATAAATACTCAACCTCACTTTTCATTGCTTCTCTCTTACTTATTGGGCAACGGTAAGCATGTTGCTTGATTGGTAATGCACTACCAACCTCGATGTCATGCTGGATGACATTAGTACCGGGAGGAACGTCATTGAACAAAGTCGGGAAATTGTCTATCAGCTTCATTACGTCCTCTCGCTGTTCAGGCGATAGATAAGATAGTTGATCGGGAAGCGAAGATAAAACCTTAGAGTTTTCAAAACATCCTCTTCTTAAAGCATCCATAGATACATTCAACCCATCGTCCGCAGTATCGGTAGGCAAAGCATAAGCCAGCAATGAAACGCGTTCAGTATTTAATTTAGTCACCGGTTCACAAACCAAATTCTCAGCGTTCTCTTTTGGTTCGACACGACAAAAATATGGTTTCAACATATTCACGTGACATAAACGAGTTTTTCGCCTCCGTTCTGGAGTGTGTAAGATATAATCAGTTTCATTCAACTTACTTTTTATCACGTAAGGACCGGAGAAACGCGCAGAGAGAGAAGATCCAAGAATAGGGAACAACACTAGAACCTTCTCGCCTGGCAAAAAATTACGCACAACTGCTTTCCTATCGAAATGTTTTTTTCATTTTCTTTTGTGACAGAGAAAGTGCTTCCCTCGCCACAGTACACGCATTGTGCAAACGTTCACGAGTACGTGATACAAAATCAAGGACGTTGATCTTCACAGACGAACCGTCACAGAGAAATTCCTCCTTTAATATTTTCAAAGGACCACGGACATTATGTCCGAACACAAGCTCTGACGGGCTAAACCCAAGCGAGTCCTGTCGCGCCTCACGCACCACAAATAAAACTAATGGAACTCCATTGTCCCACTCATTCCCAGTCTCTATACAATACTTCCTCAGCGCAGCTTTTAATGTTTGGTGCCACCTCTCCAAAGCTCCTTGCGAGTCAGGGTGATAGGCACTTGATACCACGTGAGACACCCCAAGAGCCTTTAACGAAGTACGGAAGACACGAGACACAAAATTTGAACCCTGATCGGTTTGGACAGTTTTCGGCAACCCAAAAGTTGTAAAAAATTTGGTTAAAGCTTTAGTTACCGTCTTAGCCGTTATGGTCCGTAACGGGATGGCCTCTGGAAAACGTGTAGCCACGCACATGATTGTCAACAAATATTGACAACCAGACTTAGCCCGAGGAAGTGGACCCACACAATCAACTAGAACGCGCTCGAATGGTTCGCCAACTGCAGGAATAGGACAGAGAGGAGCAGGCGGTACAACCTGATTAGGTTTTCCACTGACCTGACAAATATGACATGTCCTACAGTATGTCACAACATCAGATTTTAACCCTGGCCAGAAAAAATACTGGAGCACCCGGTTATAGGTCTTAGTTATCCCTAGGTGTCCAGACCAAGGATGGTCATGAGCCAGACTTAAAACATGTTTTCGAAATTTCGAAGGCACCACAATTTGATGCACCGCATTCCAATCTTCCTGCTGCTCAGGATTTAATGATCTACTCCATTTACGCATGAGCACATTATCGTTCCAGTAAAACTGGTGGTTACGCAGCGACATTTTGTCATTTTCAACACTCGCACGACATTTTTCTAATGATAAATCATTTTGCTGAGCTTGGATCAGAATTTCACGCGAGACAGACAAATCACCGATAAGATCAAAGCCAACAGATGACCTTAAAGTCGTTTTAGACGATTCTGGAAAATCGTGAAGAACATCAGTTTTCAAAATCTTCGAAAAGACAGAATCGCAAAGAGTATTACTTTCCTGAATGTCATGTTTCGCCTGTGCTCGCGTCACAACAGCACTAAATACATTCGGCAAATTTTTACCAACTGCATCAGCCTGCGAATCATTACACGGGACATCAATGACTTGCACTACCGGCATTACCTTACCTCCAGCTATGTCATTTCCCATGATAAAATCCACACCTTTCACCGGTAAACAGGGGCGAACTGCAACCCTTAAAGCACCCAGATGCCAAATCAGAAGAAACGTATACACGATGAAGAGGAACAGGCACAAAACCCATTTCAATACCCTGCACAATCGCGCTGGTATTACACGCCGAGTCGGCACAAAACCCCAAAATATCCGATAATATAAAGGACTGAGACCCTCCGGTGTCACGGAGAATTCTTACAGGTTTTCGGCTTTCGACCTTCTCATTTAACGATACAAATCCATCTACACCAAAGGCTGAAAACAGCTATCAGGTGTCGCAAGAGAAATTAAGGATGGCGGGGACACAGTTTTCACTAAGACCGAACCTCGAGGCTGAAAAGATGAGGAATCTTGTCGCTCTAGTTTACGTTTTAAAGTACGACACTCAGCCATAATATGTCCCATCTTATGACAGTAACCGCACTCTCGATTAGACTTCGAACTGGTAGGAACCCATTTATTTCGCGAATCAGAAAGATTTTCATTTTCCTTTAATGAGGAACCCCCAGAGTCAGACGGACGCTTTAGAAACACAGTTTTGTGCATTAATGCATACTCGTCAGCTAACACAGCAGCCTGTTGTACAGTGCTGACTTTCTGTTCGTTTAAATACAACGCAGTACGTTCTGAAACACAGTTTTTAAACTCTTCAATCAGCAAAAGTTCTCGCAAAGAATTATAGTCAGTTACCTGGCACGCTTTGATCCACCGATCAAATAAAATGCCCTTTTCGTGAACGAACTCGACATAAGTTTGATGACATAAGTTTGACACATGCCTTTTTTCATGGTACGAAATCATTGTCGATAGTGCTCAGGAACTAATTCATATGCTCGTAATATTGCAGTTTTCACAGCATCGTACTGCACGCTTTCCTCTAACGAGAGAGATGCACACACCTCTTGTGCCTTACCTGATAGTTTACATTGTAACAATAGTGCCCAAACCTCGTTTGGCCATCTTAAGGCAACGGCAACTCGTTCAAAAGCTTGAAAATACGCCTCAACTTCTCTCTCACGGAAAGGTGGGACGAGATATTTTTAGCCACATCAAAATGTGTCGAAAACGGCGCTATAGACTCAGATCCAATATCACACGGCACAGAATTAACCCCCGAAGTTGATGGACCAGCCGATGTCTCAGAGTCAACCTCCAACCTAGAGGTTTTAACAATAGATTTTTTAGGTACCTCTGGAACCACCTGCAACTCCAACTCCCGCAGTCGCACTTTCGTATCAGCATCAATTCGGTACATTTCGATCTGACGCTTCAAATCATCCTGTCTCGCCTGAGCTTTGTCCTGAGTCTCCAATTGTAACCGTGCTAAACGTAACTTCAAACGGGAATCTGCACGCAAACCCGGTGATGACTCTGTGGACAGTGAAAGAGGTTAAAATTTAGGCATTGAAAAAGACGGACGTACCTCCGCTCCAACCTCAATCACTGGCGTCACTGGAACACCACTCGACACACGTAAGGGCGAACTTCCTGCAGCTGGTGCCGCCAACTCCACTGCTGCAGTAGGAACAGCCTCCTTAGAAGGGAATACCCCCTTTTTAATCAGGCCAGTCACTAAACAAGCTTTCAACTCTTCTTTACGCAGTGTTCTAGAGATAGAAATCTCATAATGTTGAGCAATAAGAAACAAATCATTCTTCCGACATGTCTCCAAAACTTCAACACTAGGTTGATCTAAAAATTGTCTTAGCTCAAACGTTGCCATCTTTAAAGAAAAGAAAACGCAAAAGCAATCAGGATAATCCAACACCCTCTGGACCTACCTACCTAACCATTAATCTAACTATACCCTACCTAGTCTTCAGAGGGTACCGATTAGGAGATCGCTCTCTCCCCCGGAATACCTCCAAAAACAACAAACTAAAATAATAAAGAAAAACAATAAACAGTAAACCGTCGTCAGGACTGGCGCTAAGCACAGCCCCGCTGGCTTACTCTTCCTAACCAGAGGATATGGATCACCTGAATCAAATTAGATCAATCAAATTACCACTACTCGGACACATATCTCGGATGAGCCCCCATTTATGTTACGAACCCTGTTGTTAAAAATGCTCGTTTCGTGAGGGTTCAGCAACATAAAAGGAAAACGCAAGGCAAAGAGCAGTTTAAAGCATTTATTTTTAGACTAATAAATGACTGCACAAACTCACATCTCTCAAGTTCCCTCTCTCTGCAGGTAACACACATTTTCTCTACACTAACGTCAACATAGACATACCAAACACTAACAAATAGAACAAAATAGTGGCACAATACAAAGAACACAGCTTGAGTTGATTAGCCGGCTGGACATCATGACGCGCACGGAGTTCACCCTTGCGTGTCTCACCCTCCTGCACACTCCACTTATATGCTCAGCACGAGCCATCAGAGCAACGAAACACAGGTGCACAGGGGAGGAGCCTACACTCAAAAAGAAACACCAATTAGAAGACGAGACAAACATACACACAAAAATACACAGGCAACACCCATAAGGCTGAGGCCGTAACAATGCAAAAAGATGCTGCTGAAACCTTGGTTCTCAAAGTGAACTCCACCCAAGAATGCACTGCAAGCTGTAAAGTATAGACGGGGAAGCAAGGAGCAACCATCCCCAGTGGTCAAATCCTGGAGGTAAGATGCCGAGTAAAAGCATGGCACAAGGGTGGAACAATGATGTTTGAACCAGCGTCAGAAAGTTTAATCCCAGAAGGTTTGGAGTTATTTCCTGCTATTGTAAATTTACCTCCTGGTGCCTCGAAGATGGTGAAAATTCCTGTTCAAAATTCCACAAGCCATAACATTTACCTACCCCAGAGACTTGTGTTGGGTAATATCGAACCCATCAGTGAAATGAGACCGATATGCACGTCATCTAATGTTCAGGATTCAGATAAGCAGACCGACAGCGCACTATTGTGTTCATCCCAGATCACGTCAGCAGATGATGTCTGTAAAAGAGAAGAACATCATGAGAGGAGAGTGGGAGAAAAATGGCACCCACCGGTTGATCTCAAACACCTCAATAAATGGGAACAAGACATTGTGAGAAGAATGTTGTTTGAAGAATCAGATGTGTTTGCTCAGGATGAGGGAGACATTGGATGTTTTTGCGAACTTCAGCTGAAAATCCATCTATCAGATAACACACCAGTCCAGAGGTGTTATAATGCCATTCCAAAACCCCTTTATAAGGAGGTCAAGGACTATGTGCAAAACCTGTTGAACAGAGGTTGGATCAAGAAGTCATCCTCCTCATATTCGTCTCCAGTGGTATGTGTTAGAAAAAAAGACAAGAGTTTGCGCTTGTGTGTTGATTTTCGAGATCTTAACCGTAAGACCATCCCCGATCGTCATCCCCTTCCCAGGATTCAAGATCTTCTAGACAGCCTCTTGGTTCTCTAATACTTGGTTCTCAATTCTAGACCAAGGTAGCGCTTATCATCAAGGGTTCGTCAGTGAAGAATCAAGACATAAAACTGCTTTCAGCACTCCATGGGGTCTGTACGAATGGGTGCGCATTCCATTCGGTCTGACCAATGCCCCTGCAGCATTTCAGAGGTGTATGGAGTTGGTGTTAGAGAGTATCCGTGATGAGTGCTGCATACCATATTTAGATGATGTACTGTGTTTCTCCAAGTCATTCAGTGACCATGTGGAACATCTGAGGAAAGTACTGCAACAAATGAGAAAGCATGGAATCAAACTTCGTCCACAGAAGTGTGAGCTCTTCAAAAGACAAGTTAGATACATTGGTCGTTTGGTGTCTGGAGAAGGGATTGAAATTGACCCTCGGGACCTGGAAGCTGTTAGAACGTTGAAAAAGAAGGAACCTCGAACGGTGGGAGAGGTACGGACACTGCTTGGATTCCTAAGTTATTACCGATCATTTATCCAGGATTTTTCTCGTCTCCCAAAGCATCTGTTCGAGCTTCTCTAATGCTCATCTGAAGCCAGGGGAGTTGTCTCCTCACAGTCTCGTCAGGGAGGAGGTAAAAACAGGAAACAAGAAAAGGGACAACTTCATTCAAGGACACCTTTGACTTGGACGGACAAGCATCGGAGTGTTGTATCTACATTAATTGACAAATTGACCAGTCCACCCATATTAGCTTACCCAGATTTTGATTTGCCATTTGTATTGCACACGGACGCTTCAAATGAAGGCTTGGGAGCAGTCCTTTACCAGCAGCAGGGCAATCAACTTCGAGTTGTTGGTTATGGGTCCCGTACATTAACGCCTGCGGAAAATAACTATCACCTACACTCCGGTAAGCTTGAGTTTCTGGCACTTAAGTGGTCTATTTGTGACAAATTCCGGGACTACCTCTACTATGCACCAACCTTCACAGTGTTCACGGACAACAACCCGTTGACCTACATTCTGAGCACTGCCAGGCTGAATGCCGTAGGATACCGCTGGGTGGGCGAGTTGGCAGACTTCCATTTTGATATAAGATACCGGCCTGGAAAGTCCAACATTGACGCCGACACCTTTTCAAGGTATCCTTTAAGTCTTCAAGATCACATGAGCAAGTATAGCATGACCGTGTCACGACCGGGTAGCAGCTTTACAACTCCAAACATCTAGAGAAGAACCTGCAACTGGAGAGAGTGGTTTCCTCAGTGTGACACCGGAAAATATTCAAGCTGCACAGCGTGAGTATTTGGCGATTGGCGAAGTCATCTCACTTAAGGAAAGAGGCTTGACGCCAAAGGGATGCAATGGACAGCAGCTAACTAGAGAAAAGCGACGATTATTCTATGAGTGGAATAAACTGGAAATGGAGAAGGGAATCCTGTAACGGAAGTCAGGACAGTTCAAGCAGTTGGTACTTCCTCAGAAGTTCAAGACCTTGGTGATGAAGAAGTTGCATGAAGAGATGGGGCATGTGGGGGTTGAATGTGCTTGCATCAAACAGAAGCACCCTCATGTGCATCAGAGAGAACCAATGGGTTCTATTTCATCAAGTGCACTGTTTGAATTGGTGAGTGTAGATTACCTACACCTTGAGCCAAGTAAAGGTGGGTTTGAATATATTCTTGTCCTGGTAGACCACTTCACCAGGTTTGCTCAGGCATACCCCACGAAGAATAAGTCTGGTACGACTGCAGCCGAAAAGATTTTTCAAGACTTTATTCCTCGCTTCGGATACCCTGAGAAACTCCACCATGACCAGGGAAAAGAATTTGAGAACAAGCTGTTTCAAAGACTACAACAGTTGTCAGGTATTGCACACTCCCGTACCACTCCATACCACCCTCAATGCAACCCAGTGGAAAGACTGAACCGGACGCTCCTCCAGATGTTGCGCACCTTGGAGGAGGAAAAGTAAAGTGAGTGGAAAGAATACCTACCTCACATTGCACATGCCTATAATTGCACACGGCATGATGCGACAGGATACTCACCATTTTTCCTTTTGTATGGTAGGCCTCCAAGTTTGCCGGTCGATTTGTTGTTCAACCTAAAGGATGAAACAGAGAAAGAAAATCATCAGGCCTTTGTACAGAAGTGGACAGACAGGACGAGACAAGCTTACCAGATAGCTTCAGAAAACAGTCAAAAGTCGTCGACTAAAGGCAAGAAATATTATGATCGCAAAGTTAGAGGCACCATTCTTCATCCCGGTGACAGAGTATTAGTGAGGAACCTGTCAGAGCGAGGTGGGCCAGGTAGATTACTTGCCTATTGGGAGAAGAATGTGCACAGGGTTGTAGAACGCATCGGAGAGGGTCCAGTGTACAAGGTACAGTCGGAAATGGGTAACAAGACCTTACGTGTGCTCCACCGCAACCTTTTGATGGCTGTGAATGACCTACCGGTGGAACAACCCTTGTCTGTTGCTAAAGAGATAAAGAGAAGAAGACCGTTAACAACTCAGCCAGTAGAATGCTCAGCGACAGATACCTCGGACGAGGAAGAGCATACTTATCAATATGACTTGCGGAGAATCCCATGTTACAAACTGGTAAAACTTCCACAAAGGGTCACTGATATGGTACCGGTGTTACCTCAAGATCCATCTGACCTTCATCCAACTGCCCGTGAGTTTCAACCAACAAGGGTATATGATCTACCAGATAGCCAAGATCAGGAGTCAGGTCCAGAGGATCAGTTACCCAGCCCAGACTCAGAATTACAGGTTTTGGATGGAGACCGAAGAGGAATAGAGGATGTGCAAGTGAGAGTGAAAGAACATGTGGTGGAACATGGGAAAGGGAGAGGGATGGAGGAGATTGGAGACCGAGAAGTAAGAAGATCTCAGAGAACTAATAGACCCAAGGAAATGTTCACTTATGACACTCTGGGTATTCCATTTTACCAACCCTGGAGAGCAGAGCTAAACTCACTACAAATCACACAGCCCTATATTTCTCAAAATGGGACACATTACTTTCAGTATATGCCCACTCACCCTTGTTGTCATTGGTGTCAAAATGTGTACTGAGGTAGTGGTTCAAAGAAGGGAACGAAAGCAAATAACACATTTTCAAACGTTATATAGATGTCAGGAGTCATCTAAAAAAATAGGGGTGAGTGTAGTAGGTTAAAAATGTATATAGGTTAAAATAAAAGGGGAAAAAAAGGACACCCCTTTAAAAAATTGTATTGTTCATAAATGTATGGGCCTTTAACATTTGTTAACTGATGGTTCAATTCATCGTTACCTTCTTTGTTGTAGGTAAAGAAAATGTTCCAGTTATTATTGTCTCCTGTAGAGGGCGTTTAGCGCTGTTAAAGTAAGGTACTGCACCAGGTGCTTCAGAGTTAATTAAACTTTGCCGGAGCTTGCAGCCATTACTCCTGTCTCACAGCGTTTGCTTATTTTTCTACAGAGAAGCAAAGCCTTTCCTCATAAATGCGAACACGAAAAATAAAATACAATTAATATTTTATGTTCTGGGGAGAACCAACCCTTCTTCATTTGGTAGTATTACTTTTGGTTTGTGCAGTGTAATTCAGAGAATTAGGTAAACTAAAACAATATTTTGCCACCTAAAAGTTAAAGATGTTTTGTGTCACGTCTGTAATGCATGTATTTCCCTCATATTAAATATAAAATGCATGTGTAGACTTATATTTTTCTAATGTCTGGACTACTTTATTAAGCGAGTATGGATATATATACAGATGTTTCAATATATTGGTATTAAATGCATTTTCTGAGAATTTATAATTTAAAGTTTTGACTGCAAATGTCACGTCCACGCTGAAATTACCCAATTTTATTTTATCGTCCTCAACTAGTTTTGTGGTGTAGGTCTACGTATTTTATAATGTTAACTTCAAATAATAGGCTACTAATAGTAATTTAAAGATGTAGTAGCATTGGATCTGGACGGGAAGGATAACTCTGGGAGTTGGAAGGGGTGTCGCGATTCTGCCTTCTCACACCACGACACAGGTTCGTGGATCTGAGTATCGCGACTTCGGGTTTATATCGCGTATCGTTACAGCCCTATTAAAATAGCTTTTAAATACGCAAACTGGCAATATTAAAGCGGTTTAAAACATCTCCACTTAAAACGCTATTGGTCTCGACTATTTAAATAAAGTTCCCGTAAGAATTATTTTTTTCACTTTAATCCCTGTAATTTGTTTCATACTAAAACATTATTTTTCATCCATTTTGTTTGGTTAGCTGGTTGATGTCGTTGTACAGAAAGAATGTTGTGACGGTTGGTCGGTGTGGTATTATCCGGTTGCTCCTATTTTTTACAGTCTATGGGTTGGTCTTGGCCCCGCCTCTAGAACCGCCCCTGCAAGTAGGCTACCTTATAAGCTGAGTTTCGGTTCATTCATGAGACGAGCTCCAGTTCATGCGCCGGCGCCTCTGTGTCGTGATTATCTATTGTCTGCTATATTTAGGCTACTTCTTATTTAATAAATCCAGGCAATTGGTTGATGAAACATTGATTAAAATTAAGATACAATTAATATCTTTGTGACGATCGGCAGCTGTAGTGCCCTCGAGAGCCACTGGAGGGCACTCTCTCATTGTGTTATGTTTTCCCCATGGACTCATTATGTTGTATCAGGTTCAGCTGTGTTTCATTATTGGTTATTGAGTTCCTGATTTAAACCTGTGTTTCTCCTCTGTCCTTTGCGAAGTCTTATTACCCTGTAAGCGTGCATTTCTGAGCGTTAATCCCTGTTCTGTTTCTCCGTGTGTCCCTGGACTCTTGACCCTTGCCTGTATCCTGGACTGTTTATGAACCTGTGCTGCCTGCCTCGACCTACGCCTGTTAACACCACGAGTTATTGGATTGCCCTTGTTTATTTGAGTGCCTGGTTCATTTCTGCTTATGTTCCAGTTCTAATAAAGTTCTGCACATGGATCCGACCGCCTCTGTCCGTACGTTACAGAAGACTTCGCCAAACGTGGATCCAGCAGACTTTCAGCATCTATCCACCGTGGTCAAGACCCGAGCTTCCATGCTAGCCTCTCATCGTTCTCAGCTGGCGAGACTAACTTCTCTCCTCGAACTAGCAAGCTCCGTGCAATCCTGGTCTACACAGAGCTCAAGCACAGCGGCTAATCAAGCCCAAGCTCCCGCTGCACCTGTTCCACCGCAACCCAGTGTGAGTACCGCATCTAACTATCCCAGTCTGTAATTTCCTGAAAAGTTTGATGGCTCACCTGTGGCGTGTGAAGGATTCCTTCAGCAGTGCAGCTTATATATGAATCTTCAGCCCCAGTTTTACACCTCGGATGACGACCGCGTTTCCTTTATCTGCTCACTGGAAAGGCTCTGGAGTGGGCAGGCACATTCTGGGAACCAGGTCGAATGTCATTCACTTCTTACGACGTGTTTATCGCCCTATTCAGAAAGGCTTTTGAACTCCCTGCAGAAGAGGAGGATCCCGAGGAACTGCTCTTGTCTCTGCGTCGGGGAGGTTTGTATGCGGCGGATTTCTCTCACTCATTCCGCACGCCGCTAAAGCCTCAGCTCGCCAAACTGTTTGATCCTCCTTTGAGGACCGTCAGAGGAGCTTTTAAGCATATCATTCCTGTCAAACCCATTCATTGTGTCGGACCCCTCGAGCCCGTATTCCGTACTGGTCCTGTTAAACGTGCTATTCCAGAGACAGCGGTGGTTTCGCCGGCCGAACTGGAGTTTGAGCGCGTGTCAGCCGACTCGAAAGAGTCAAGTGAGTCAAATGAGTCAAGTGAGTCAAGGTCCGAATCTAGCCTAGTGAGTGAACCGAATCCCGAGTCAAGTGAATCAAGCCCAGTGACGCGCCGTCGCAGGAGGAGAAGGAGGACTCGTTCGGCTCGCCAGGCTCCGGTGAGCGTACCCAGACTCCTCGCCCTGCCGGCCCCGCCTCTGTACCTCGCCCTGCCGGCCCCGCCACTGCGCCTCGCCCTGCCTGCCCCGCCTCTGCGCCTCGCCTTACCTGCGCCTCTCAAGCTTCAGGAGCGTTTTCCAATGGCGGTTTCCAACCCGGAGGCTTTAGCTTTAAATTTCCCCAAGAACTTTTTTTGGGGGGGGGGGTTCAGCAGTAGGGACCCTAAGAGGGCCATGGAGGTGGCATCTACGTGGACCTTTGCACGCCCACCTTCGCCTGAGAGGGTCATGGAGGTGGCGCCTACATGGACCTTTGCACTACCACCTTCGCCTGAGCTTTCCATGTCACTGGTCCTGTCCAGCCCTGTGCTCCCTACGTCTTGGTCCCCTGTTAAGTGTACTCTGCCCTGGTCCTGTGTTATGTGTGCTCCATTCTGTTCTCCTGTCTCTTATGCTCCAGCCTGTCTTCCTGCCAAGCATGCTCCGCCCTGGCTACTTGCGGAGCGTGTCTCCTCGTGGTCTCGTGCCTGGCTCTGGTCTCCAGGTCCCCTGCCTCTCCACGGGCCTGGCCCTCCATCCCAGCCCCGTTGACCTCCCCCCGGAGCTCTGGAAGCCGCTCCTTACAGGGGGGGTTATGTGACGATCGGCAGCTGTAGTGCCCTCGAGAGCCACTGGAGGGCACTCTCTCATTGTGCTATGTTTTCCCCATGGACTCATTATGTTTTATCATGTTCAGCTGTGTTTCATTATTGGTTATTGAGTTCCTGATTTAAACCTGTTTCTCCTCTGTCCTTTGCGAAGTCTTGTTCCCCTGTAAGCGTGCATTTCTGAGCGTTAATCCCTGTTCTGTTTCTCCGTGTTTCCCTGGACTCTTGACCCTTGCCTGTATCCTGGAGTTCTGCACATGGATCCGACCGCCTCTGTCCGTACGTTACAACCTTCATATTACAAAATTGATACAATTCACTTTAACGAAAGGCTTTGTTCTTTCTGTTTGAGGTCTCTGTGAAAGTTTTAAAGCAGTCTTCAGAGCGGTCGCGTCCGTAATGGAGAACTGTCACATCCGTAACATTGTTTTTTCCTCATAAATGTGAACACGAAAAATAAAATAAAATAAAAATATTTTTTTATGTTCTGTGGAGAGCCAACCCTTCTCCATCCGGTGGGTAGTATTAGGCTACTTTTGATTTGCGCAGCGTAATTCACAGAATTACTCAAACATATTTTGCCACCTAAAAGTTAAAGATTGTTTTGTGTCACGCATGCATGTCTATTTCCCTTAGGCTATATTAAATATAAAATGCATGTGTAGATTGATTTTTTTCTAATGGCTGGACTCCTTTATTAAGGGAGTAGGCCTAGCCTATGGATATATAAACAGACGTTTCAATATATTGGTATTAAATGCATTTTCTGAGAATTCATATTTCAAGTTTTTACTGCAAATGTCACGCTCATAACGCTGGAATTGCCCAATTTTAAATAATTTATCCTCAACTAGTTTTGTGGTGTAGGTCTACGTATTTTATAATGTTAACTTCAAATAATACTAAAAGTAATTTAAAGATGTGGTAGCATTGGATCTGGACGGGAAGGATAACTCTGGGAGTTGGAAGGGAAGTGTCGATTCTGGCTTCTCACACCGCGACATAGGTTCGTGAATCTGAGTGTCAGCCCTATATCTTATCGGATATCGTTACAGCCCTAGTCATTTTAGAATGTTAAGTTCTACTTATGTAGGCTAGTTATTTTGGTGAAAGTAACTCAAAAGTAATAGGGTAAATGTAACGCATTACAATTCTGAGACAGTAATATTGTAAGGTAAATAATTACTTTTAAAGTAACAAGTAATCTATAATGTATTACAGTTTGGAAGTAACTTGCACAACACTGCTTGTAATGCATTACTTTATTTGTTAGATCAAAAAGTAATCTGATTACATAATGCATGTTACTTGTAACGCATTACTTTACTCGTAACATCAAAAAAGTAATCTGATTGGGTTATGCATGTTACTTATAATGCGTTACCCCCAACACTGCTCATTTCAGATGAGATTGAAAAAAAACAACGCTATCTCACGACCAATTCGTACGAATTGACCCGCTGAATACGGCGCTTTACGGCGCAGCACTACAGCGGGCTGGAGTGCAGACTCGGAGAAATATGCCAGGCGAGTCCTCAGAGTCACCATAGGCAATAGCTCGCAGTGAGGGCAGCCGTCGGCGAGCAGGAGTGCTACATGATCCTCTCTCAGGCAAGAAACGGAAATGAGGCGGTCCCCGTCGCTGAGTGCGGCTCGGCACGAGCCGCATGAGGATGGCATCTTTAAAAAGACGCAGCTCTTGTAGTAAGTGAGTCGTGGGGGCGAACACACAGTGAGCGGAGTGTAAAAGGATATAGACGCCGGATAGCGTAGCAGGAAGCGGCGACTGAAGGCGGCAAGATGAGGCCAGCGGCTTCAGAAGATGGCTCGTCCTGCAGAAGGCTTTTTCAACGGCACGGCTTCTTCACTCAGGATCCAGCGATCCGTCCGTCCGCTTCGCTGAAGAGATGAAAAATCAGTGAGATCAGCCCATCGAGCTATCTTTATAGGGCTAGACCACGCCCCTTTGGGCGCAAGCGTGACACAATGGGCGCGAAATGCCCCCATTGGACCGTCACCAAAGGGCCGCTCTCGACAGGCTGCGGCAGTTGCCACAGGAGAGCCAATAGGCACGCTGAGCCGCCTGCCTATGTCTGTATGCTGCTGCAACGCGTTTTGCAATAATTCAAAATTAAGGATAATTTTTTGGCTTCAATATCTCGAGGAAAAGAGGTTTTCCCCTAGCGTAAGATATTGCAGTACGAGAGAACCTCTCGTAAGAGAACACCTGTCTTCAAGCAGGATCCTGTTGTAATCACCTGTTTAATTGAAAAATTCAGTTCTGTTAGGATAAGCATAAGTGTATGTGAGCTTGATATTTATATTTTTCCTTACCACGTTCAAATAATGTGCATAAATCTCTGAAAAGTCATGCACAGATCCTGGCCATATTTGTGATATGGAACATAGTCACACCATCTAAGAGATTTTAGTCAGTCAACTGCCTTTTTAAAATTTGATATAATATCACTAATCTACGGAGCCCTCCTAGTCCCACTTTGTCCAAAAAATTAATTATAACTATCTCGTGGCCTCAAGATAAGTATCTCGTGGCCTCAAGATACTATCTCGTGGCCTCAAGATAGTATCTCGTGGCCTCAAGATAGTAACTCGTGGCCTCAAGTTTCTCGTGGCACTATCGCGCTGCGCTAAAAGACTTCCCGTATCACCTCCGCTTGAAGCCGCGATCTAATCCTGTTAACATGAGTTAAGCCTGCTCGCGAGCAGGTTCAAGCTGGTGCACCTGTTGCTAGGACAGCAAGTCCAGGATGACCGTCGAAGAACCAAACAATCCAAGATCATGCCAAATAGCCAACAATCAAATCCAGCTAACTGCGATGTACGAAGAACGGGCCCCTGGTTTATGTGTCATGATGTTCTCATGTGTTGGTCTGTTCATGTGTCCTGTTTTCTCATTGGTTCATTGTTTGACTGTTCTCAGGTGTTCCTTGTTTAGTGATTAGTCTATGTGTGTATATATTTAGCCCTCTTGTTCCCATTGTTCCTTGTCATGTATGGATGATGTAATCTGATGTTATTGAGTCAAGTGCTCTCAAGTCTATTTATGTTTATATTTATGTCATCAAAGAGTATAGAAGTACAAGAGGCGAAACTCCGTTGCAGTTTTTGTAACAATCGCTAGATGGCGCTGCTGTCGCGCTGATGCCATTTTGGACTGAACCAACTGCTTTACCATAATAGACAGGGGGGTAATCCATCAGCCGGAAGTTGAAGCTGCCTCCGGGGGCCGCCATTGTAGCTGGCTATCACCTGCTGTTAGCATCCCATTGACTCCCATTCATTTTGGCGTCACTTTGACAGCGAATAACTTTACATCTGAGGCATCCAAAGACTCCATTTGTCCATTATTTATTTCTAAAGAAACATGAGAATGTATAAAAGGCTCCATTACTTTATATCTTACGTTATGGCCCCGTAGAAGCCGTTTTAGTAAAAATAGGCTAAAAATTGCGTCATAACCACTCGACTGTCCGTCGCACAGTAGAGAAGTTACCATTATGGCCCAATCCCAAATGGCACACTTCATGTGCACTTTCGGTCTTGTGGACTTACAATGGCTGCCGCGTGCGCGTGTCCGTTAAGTCCGTGAGACCGCAGTGTGTCCCATTTGTCATTTTTAGATCTCAGAAGGGTGCTCGCGAGCGCCCCCTCTGCGGTCGATTTGCGCCCTTGATGCACACTTTTGCCGAGCCCGCGCTGATGCGGACTCCACAGCAGACTTCTTCCCGACATTCAAAGCGGCGTTACGTCGCGAAAGTGCGGACTCAGAGGAAGACCGCGAGTGCTTAGGGTTCCATTTGGGACAGGGCCATAGACAGGAGGAGAAGCTCGCAGGCAGTCTTTTACTGTCTAAAGTCAGCCCATAGCATAGTCCATAAGCAACGCGCCAAAATATTTCAACAACGTTTTTGGGGAATTGGAAATAATTGGAAATAATTCGATATGTGGCAAGTGAATACATATGAAGTAACATTTATCCACGAACTTTAAATTATTTATTTCACGAGTTCACACTTACAAATAAGTCAGATAGAATAAATGCATATTTGGCGTGCTGTCCGAGGAGAGGGCTCCGGGCTCGGTATGCGGCCCGAACCCATAGTACTCCCCCCGTTCCTGGCTGTGGAAGAATGAGCCAGGAGTGAGGAGTCGGGGTGGTGGAGGGATGCTGAAACTGTCAAGGAATGTTAGGTGAGTTGACAGTGGATATTTATATATGCTTCCTCTCGTGCTGATAGGGTAGACATGTAATAGTTTGGTGACGAGTTGATTGGAATGATTTATTTGAACGTGCTCCTCCCGAACCTTGTTTATAAAACATCATTTACTACAACACTTATACAGGGGATGGGGAAATTATCAGGAAATTATACGGGCAATGAGAAAAAAAAACATCTCAATGTCTATCGCGGTTAACGTTGTTCCTTTATTTATTTACAGATCTAGATGAATGTGATCTCGTTCGGAAGCCATATGTACAAAAGTCCTACATAACGTGAAATAAAGAAAAACGGTTTTGTTTAAGTGTTTTTGACCATGATTTATTAGCCAAAACTGCATGATTTAACACCTAGCTCACAATTCTTTATATATTGGAATATTATATGGTCACATGTAATATTGAATGGATACGAAAATGACTCGAGGGGACAGTATTTTATAGTATGGTTCCTGGGCTCATACTAAAAAGTCTTTTTTGGATGGGTTATTATTCTGTTTAATGTAGAAGGATACGAAAAAGAAGGGGAAAAATGTAAATGTGTGTGTATGTGTGCCAGGGGCGATTCTAGGGTCAGAGCTTTAGGGGTGCTGAGCACCCAATGAGCCCCACTGCCACCACCCACATTTTACACCCATATGTTGCACTCCCTCTGTCTCTTCATTTCTTTCACTAGTCAATTCCCTCTCATCCCTTATGGACTCTCCCTTTTGTTCCCTTTCAAAAGCGGAACGAGATGCTGCGCTGCTTAACGCATTGGGAACGATCTTTTATCGTGACCAGCTGTGAATATAGTGTGTAAGCACGTCGATAGAATCGACCTGGAAGTAATATAGCCTCGGTCGGTGACGTCATCGGTGACGTCATCGGCGCGCACCCGCGACGCGAGACTATAAATTGATGAGCCACAGGTGAATCGGTAAGATCTTTTTTCTTCAGATCACTCTGTGCATGTGTGTGTCTAAACTCTATCTCTCTCATTATCTGTCTCAGATCTTTGTTAGGAGTTAGATTTCAACTGGCAGTGTGCAGAAAATTCTAATTTCTCAACCTTTTCTCTCTGAAAGTCTTTAAAAGAGTTTTAAAAGCAAAAAAAGAGTAGAAATGAGTCAACAGCAGAGTAAGCGTTGTGTTCCTCCATGCTCCCGTCCTATTTCTGAGCTGGATACACACGATTACTGCTTTGTTTGTTTGGGGCAGGAGCACGTGGCTCTGGCTTTAGAGAAAGGCGAGTGCGAGCATTGTGAGATGTTCACAGTGAAAATGCTGCGCTCTCGTCTGAACTATTTACAGACCGCACCCGCATTGTCATCGTGGGGCTCCCGAATGGATTTGTGTGATGAGCAAGAGACGGGTCGGTCCTTTTCGCTTGCTGCATTACCAGATCCACACGCTCCCTCGCGTGATACCGAAGCGCATTCCGGTGCTTCTTCGGCTCGCGCGGGGGACGATGATTTGTCTCTTGGGTCTGAGGACTATGAGCGGCCGTCTTCTGAGCGTTCCTCTCGCGAAAATAAATCTGTCGAGGAACTGCTCGAAGTGGTCACTCGCACGGTGGCCAGGTTACAGCTTGACTGGCCACGCGAGCAAGAGACCCCCAAACAATCTAAGCTAGGGGATAGGTTTCTGTCCGGTGGCAGGGGGGAGGGACCAAAACATCAGTCTCTCCCCTTTTTCGAGGACCTCCATGACGAGCTTTCTAAGTCATGGAGTAAACCATATACTTCCCGTATCTTTCTGCCCCCGACGTCGACTTTTTACGGGGGTATGCGGAGATGCCGCAGGTTGAAGAGACGCTCGCGAGCTATCTCTCACCTGCTTCGGCATCTTCCATTAAGAAACCTACCCTCCCCACGAAACCATGTAAGATAACATCAGCCTTAGTGGGTAAAGCTTATCAAGCTGCAGATCAGGCTGGTGCTGCACTGCACACTATGGCAGTGCTTCAGGCGTACCAGGCTGACCTGTTGAAGGATTTGAGTGCGGGCAGTACTATTGATGAGGAGTCTTTCTCAGAGCTGCGGAGAGCCACAGATCTGTCCCTTCGTGCGACTAAGCAAACGGCCCGTGCCATCGGTCGTTCTATGTCTGCTTTGGCCAGCACGGAGAGGCACCTGTGGCTTAATCTAACAGGAATAAAAGATACAGACCGGGTGTTCCTGTTAGATTCCCCAGTCTCTCCCTCTGGCCTCTTTGGCGACTCTGTTAATACAGTTGTCAGCAGGTTCAGAGAGGTTAAGAAACATGAGGAAGCTTTCGTTCAGTTTCTTCCTCGCCACACTCATGGGGAGGGGCCATCGGCCACCCAACCTCTCTCCGGTCCTTCAAAAGCCCGGGAGGTGAAAAAGCAGAGCGTGGCGAGCCGTGCTCCCCCTAATAAGAACTGGAGACAGGCTCGTCAGGCTCAGCAACCTCCTAAGCCAGACCTCAGGACTATTATTAATAGGAAGAGGAAATCCTGATGGTCTGACGCCCGGTCTGGTGGGGGTAGCCCCCTGCGGGATGGGGCGCATTTTACGTCCAAAAATCACCCCATCTCGTTACCCCCACAAAACCTCTCCATCCCCGCCACCTTTGGTGCTTCGGGGGGCAGCGGTTTCCAGCGAAATGTTAGATGTTCCGTTGCTTCCTGCTGTCATTCAGGGCACGGAGCATCTAACATCCCCTCAGGAGGAAGTGTTAAAATTGGTACCACTCTCAGAGAGTCTGGCAGCGTGGAAACTTCTGCCAGGCATTTCTGCATGGGTATTAAGCACAGTACAAATAGGTTACAGAATCCAATTTATTTGTCGTCCTCCGCGTTTCAACGGCGTGGTCTCCACTTCCGGGAGACCGGAGATGATGCATGTACTGTCACAAGAGCTACAAACTCTTCTGAGCAAAGAGGCCATAGAACGTGTTCCTCTGCCAGAGAGAATGTCAGGCTATTACAGCAAATACTTCCTAGTTCCCAAGAAGGACGGGGGGGTGCGTCCAATCTTAGATCTTCGAGGCTTAAACCGTTCAGTCAAAGCGCTCAAGTTCAAGATGTTAACCGTAAAGACGGTCGTGTCACAAATTCAACAGCACGATTGGTTTGTCACGATCGATCTGAAGGACGCATATTTTCACATACAAATATTGCCACAACACAGGAAGTTCCTGAGGTTCGCTTTCGGGGGCGAAGCTTACCAATTTCGGGTTCTTCCATTCGGCCTAGCCTTATCACCCCGCACGTACACAAAATGTATGGATGCCGCACTGGCTCCATTACGACTCCAGGGCATTCGCATTTTGAATTACATCGACGATTGGTTAATACTAGCGCAATCGCAAGAGAGAGCGCTTCAACACAGAGACATCGTGTTAGCTCATCTACTGTCTCTAGGGTTGAGACTCAACACCAAGAAAAGTGTTCTTTCTCCTGCCCAGAGAACGACTTATCTCGGGATCGTTTGGGATTCGATCACGATGCAGGCACAATTGTCTCCCGCTCGAATCGAGACCATTCGGCTAGTCATGAGCAAAGTCAGGCTAGGTCAAGATCGTACTGTTCGTCAGTACCAAAAAATGTTAGGTTACATGGCTTCAGCATCCACGGTGATTCCCTTGGGGCTGTTGCACATGAGACCGTTTCAGTTGTGGCTAAAAGCCAGGGGATTTCATCCAAGGGCCAATCCTCAAAGGCTAATAAAAGTGACGCGCCGCGGGCTTCGTACACTATCTCTGTGGCTCAGACCCCGGTTCCTTGCCTTGGGTCCCACTCTAGGGGCGCCGTGTCGTCGCAGGTTGTTAACGACAGACGCCTCCCTGACGGGCTGGGGAGCGGTCTTAAGTGGTCGTCCAGTTCAAGGGGAATGGGAGTGTCATCAGCTCGAGTGGCACATCAACTGCCTCGAGCTGATGGCTGTATTCCTGGCCCTGAAATACTTTCTCCCTCAGTTGAGAGGCTGTCATGTCCTAGTGCGGGTGGACAATACAGCAGCAGTCTCTTACATAAATCACCAGGGAGGTCTGCGCTCACGCAATTTGAACAGGATAGCGAGGCAGATTTTTCTCTGGGCCCAGGAGAAGTTCCTGTCACTCAGGGCAGTGTACATCCTAGGCACCAGAATGTGGGAGCAGATTTACTGTCCAGACAGAAACTGCAGACAGGGGAATGGAAACTCCACCCAGAAGTAGTCAATCATATCTGGACCAGATTTTACAAAGCGGAGGTGGACCTCTTCGCCCCCCATCAGACAGCGCAATGTCCCCTCTACTTCTCTCTGAGTCACCCAGCCCCCCTGGGTCTGGATGCGATGGCACACACATGGCCCAATATGCGCCTGTATGCGTTTCCTCCAGTGGCTCTGCTCCCGGGAGTCCTAGCCAGAGTTCGCCAGCAAGGGTCGTGCCTCTTACTGATTGCACCATGTTGGCCGAACAGAGTATGGTTTTCAGAGATAATGGCTCTCCTCAACGGCTCGCCTTGGGCGATTCCGGAGAGGAGGGACCTTCTGTCTCAGGCGGAGGGCACGATATTCCATCCAAGGCCCGACCTGTGGAATCTTCATGTTTGGCCCCTGATGGGAACCAACTGAGGGACACTGGGCTTTCGCCTGCTGTTATTGAGACCATTCTGAGTGCTAGGGCTTCCTCCACTAGACAAAGTTATGCCAGTAAATGGGGTGTTTTTGAAAGGTGGTGTGTTGTACAAAATGTAGATCCAGTCAACTGCCAGGTTGCTTCAGTTCTGGAGTTCATGCAAGAGAAATTATCAACAGGCACATGCCCTGCCACTCTTAAGGTTTATGTGGCCGCTCTTTCGGCTTGCCACGCCTTAGTTGACGGGGCGCCGCTCAGGAGACACCCTCTGCTCTCTCGCTTCCTTCGTGGGGCCAGGCGACTGAGGGCTCCAGTAAAAACCAGGATCCCTTCATGGGATTTAGCTATAGTCCTCGAGGGTCTGGTTGAAACCCCCTTTGAACCTATAGAATCAGCGTCTGATAAACTTCTGACTCTAAAAATGTTTTTTCTAATGGCAATAACTTCCTTGAAGAGAATTGGGGATATGCAGGCTCTGTCTATCTCTCCATCCTGCTTTGACTTTGCCGCCAGGTATGGTGAAAGTGATTTTGCATCCTCATCCTCATCCGCAGCCTAAGGTTCCATTTTCGGCTGTACATCCGGTCATTCTAGAAGCCTTCTGTCCTCCACCGTTTACAACGCCGGAGCAGGAGAAATCTCATAGACTGTATCCAGTCCGTGCTCTTCAGGCTTACATCCACCGCACTAGCCAGTGGCGTAAATCGGAGCAACTATTTGTTTGTTATGGTGGTAGTAACAGAGGAGGAGCTGCCACCAAGCAGACCATGTCTCATTGGGTCAGGGATGCTATTGCTCTTGCTTATGAGGCGCGCGGTCAAGCTTCGCCTATAGGTCTCAGAGCTCACTCTACCAGGGGAGTCGCCTCTTCTAGTGCTTTGGCGAGGGGTGCCCCCTTACAACAGGTTTGTGATGCGGCAGGTTGGTCCTCTCCGCACACATTCATAAGGTTTTATAGTTTGGATGTTCATGCCACTCCGGGCTCTCATGTCCTTGAGTCAACATCACAGGCTAGTGTCTGAGGCCTTCTTGCATTCTTGTGAGCACATGCACAACCGTGGGGGTCCAGACATGTTCAAGCACGGCGGCGTGGGTATTCTCGTTCCCAATGCGCTAAGCAGCGCAGCATCGATTGTAGCTTTTGAAAGGGAACCGTTCGGGTTACTTGACTGTAACCCTGTTCCCTGAAAAAGCGGAACGAGATGCTGCGCTACTTTGCCATGATGATGATGTCACAGGACGGATCTTCAGAAAAAAATAATCCTACCGATTCACCTGTGGCTCATCAATTTATAGTCTCGCGCCGCGGGTGCGCGCTGATGACGTCACCGATGACGTCACCGACCGAGGCTATATTACTTCCAGGTCGATTCTATCGACGTGTTTACACACTATATTCACAGCTGGTCACGATAAAAGATCGTTCCCAATGCGCTAAGCAGCGCAGCATCTCGTTCCGCTTTTTCAGGGAACAGGGTTACAGTCAAGTAACCCGAACCGTTTTCCTCCTCCTTTATTATTAAAAAAATGTGGTGTAAAATAATGTTACAAAAAGTAAATGTAATAGGCTACTTAATGCCAATAAGTTAGTATAGGAGTATGAGTAGTTACTGTTTTGCTTGCCACTATTCACTATATGTCAATTTATTGTTGTTTCCTCACCTGGTTCTTCCTGCATGTTCTCCCTTTCCCTTTCTCCTTCTCCATCTCCCTCTCTTTCCCTTTCTCATTCTACATCTCCCTCTTTTTCCCTTTCTCCTTCTCCATCTCCCTCTCTTTCCCTTTGCACTGATAATCATACACAAATATATTGTAGGCAGGAGAGTTGAGGTCAGTTTGTCATGTCACAAAAATGTTATGGAGACCATTTACATATTCTAAGGATATCAAAAGGCACACAGAGGCGTGTCATTTTAAATGTCATTATTATTATTATTATCATTGGGCTTAGAATTTTTTTTAAATCACAAATTCCTTTCACAGGAGAAGCTGTATTCTCCATTGTGGGTTTGAAAAAAAAATCCATGACGACTGACCAGAAAAGACCCACGTGACGTCATGTTTACATGACTCCCGATTGTTAAAATGAGTATCAAATTATCGATAAACTTTAACAACAGAGACACACGTACGCACTACACAGGTATGGAGTTTATTTGTCACGCTGCTGTTTTTGTTTCACGCTCTAGCAGTTAATAAACAGAACTGCGTGCGTCTTGCGGAAGAACATTGTAACCGGTGCTACTTCTCTCAGTTTATGACTATGGACGAGTCACTCTATGGAGTCACCCAGGTCCTGTGCTACTCCACAGCGGCGGCGACCCCGCTGGACTAAAATAGTCCGAAAATAAACACTTATTATAGGTGTACCATGGTGATTCAGGATACTGACTCCAGTACTCACCGATATGGTTTCGGAATCGGAACCACTCTAGCTAAAAGGAAAGAAGTGTGAGACACAGCTTAGGAGCATCTTAGTTGATTCACAACACTACATAACGGGTTCTCTCATAACTCTGCGTGTGTTTCGCGCTGGATGACGGTCGTGCTGAGCGGTGCAGGTACAGAGGAGAAGTAGAAGAGGAGAAGGGGATGTTTTCATTTTCATCCTTAACACATACATTTTAAACCACAAAATACGGGGTATGTTTTAGACATTATTTAACCTTGTCAAAGACAAACAAATATTTTAGAATAACAACATTTCTTACTCCAAGTTTTAGGGGTGCTGAGCTCCTTTTTAGGGGTGCTGAAGCACCCCTAAAAAGGGGCTAGCCTCGCCCATGATGTGTGCATATGTGCCTATATTTGAATCATTTAAATGATCAGCCATCACCTCCTTGCCTGTGCCGGATAAGCTGCATGAATCACGTCCATGGGGCTGCTTTGACAGGGGCAACCCCACACACATACCCACACTACTCTTAAAATGTTACTGTTATTAAACTGCACATATCTATACATACTGTACATATCTGTCTATATTGTTCATACTGCATACCCATGTGTTTTGCTCATAATGCTACTGTTAACACACTTCACATATCCTTACTATAAGCCAAATCACTATAGGTTAACAGTATACTACTGTCTACACTGCACTGTCATTTACTATTATATACACTCACCTAAAGGATTATTAGGAACACCATACTAATACTGTGTTTGACCCCCTTTCACCTTCAGAACTGCCTTAATTCTACGTGGCATTGATTCAACAAGGTGCTGAAAGCATTCTTTAGAAATGTTGGCCCATATTGATTGGATAGCATCTTGCAGTTGATGGAGATTTGTGGGATGCACATCCAGGGCACGAAGCTCCCGTTCCACCACATCCCAAAGATGCTCTATTGGGTTGAGATATGGTGACTGTGGGGGTCATTTTAGTACAGTGAACTCATTGTCATGTTCAAGAAACCAATTTGAAATGATTCGAGCTTTGTGACATGGTGCATTATCCTGCTGGAAGTAGCCATCAGAGGATGGGTACATGGTGGCCATAAAGGGATAGACATGGTCAGAAACAATGCTCAGGTAGGCCGTGGCATTTAAACGATGCCCAATTGGCACTAAGGGGCCTAAAGTGTGCCAAGAAAACATCCCCCACACCATTACACCTCCACCACCAGCCTGCACAGTGGTAACAAGGCATGATGGATCCATGTTCTCATTCTGTTTACACCAAATTCTGACTCTACCATCTGAATGTCTCAACAGAAATCGAGACTCATCAGACCAGGCAACATTTTTCCAGTCTTCAACTGTCCAATTTTGGTGAGCTCTTGCAAATAGCCTCTTTTTCCTATTTGTAGTGGAGATGAGTGGTACCCGGTGGGGTCATCTGCTGTTGTAGCCCATCCGTCTCAAGGTTGTGTGTGTTGTGGCTTCACAAATGCTTTGCTGCATACCTTGGTTGTAACGAGTGGTTATTTCAGTCAAAGTTGCTCTTCTATCAGCTTGAATCAGTCGGCCCATTCTCCTCTGACCTCTAGCATCAACAAGGCATTTTCGCCCACAGGACTGCCGCATACTGGATGTTTTTCCCTTTTCACACCATTCTTTGTAACCCCTAGAAATGGTTGTGCGTGAAAATCCCAGTAACTGAGCAGATTATGAAATACTCAGACCGGCCCGTCTGGCACCAACAACCATGCCACGCTCAAAATTGCTTAACCTCTTACCCAGCACCGGCCCGGGGACGGGCCGTCGAGGGCGTGGCTATACTTTTATTACCTTTTTTAAGCTTTGTTTTATAACAAATATTCATCTGACTATCATAAACTATGCATCATTTGAAAGCTAAAACACTCAAGAATCATGTTCTAAACTTGTTTTTGCAATCAATACACCAGAGAGGAAAGGGTTAAATTAAATGCAAAAGGACTTCTCATTTGAAAATGAGCAAAATGAACCGCTATACTCATCTTTCATCTCGTATGGTTCAGATCAGTTTGGAAGAATCCAAGAAACAACAGCATACATTTCAATGTAAGGGTCCACTCTTCAAAATGCATCCCACTTTTTAATCCAAAACAACGAAAAATAGGGAAAAAAAATGAAATATCCTCCTTTGTTTACATGAGCGTTTTCGAGATAGAGTTCGCATCATGTTCATTTTCAAAGAAATATCGATTCTAATCCATATTCCAACACTCAAAAGCCATCTCACCCCTGTAGTTTAGACTCTTCCGGATGAAATGAGTCATCCCCCTTCTCTCTCCTTCAATCACGGGCTCTGTAATCGATCAAAATGCCAAGGGACCGCCTGACAGGCTTAGAAACCTGTCAATCTCGCATCTCGGTTTTTGGCTGGATAAACGTCTGGATATAGCCAGCCAATGTGTAATCGGCAATGTTTTGATGGATGTGAGTATTAACCAATTAAAACACGATTGCAGTGATTGACAGTTCTCAAGCAGATTTGTCAAATACAAGTGCACAATGTTGTCGTTCGCTCGTGCGCTTCCGCCATTTTACGCACAGAGCGCATAGGCTAGGTATTGGTTTGCTACACGGAGCTCGTATCAACTCATAGATTTTCTCCAAAGTTATATTTGACAATCTCCATCATAAATCGTCGTCTACAGAAGGGTTTTTGTGGTGTTGAGAGTGTATTGGAGGAAGTGATGAGAAGCAGCGACGAAGAGCAGCAGAAAGACGCAGAGAGATGCATCCAGACAGAGAGAGCACGGTGTCTAGCGTCGTCGATTCGGCAGAAGAGGAGATGTTTGTTCATGGACTCGATCCCGTTTTAGATCGGTAAGTTTCAACACATTTTCATTAATTGTTATGTTTATTATTGGCAGTTTTTCTGTTCATGTAATGTTTTTGATTATAAAATGACGATGGAGATTAGCTACTAGCAAAGACAGAGGCTACACGAGCAGGTGATAGAGATGTTATATTATAACGTTACATAAAGAGAAAATATTTATATCACACACATTATATTTATGATGCATTAAATATAACAAAAATGGAAGGAAAGGATTATAAGAAGTCAGGAGAAGATGTGTTGATTATAAAATAACAGTGGAGATGACTAGCAAGATATGAGATTACAGTGATACGTTTATATGAATGAATGGTGCATTGAATATAAATATAATGGAAGGAAAGGAGAACAAGATGTCAGGTGAAGATATAATAATTATAAGATATAATAATTATATATATATATATATATAGAAAAAAATAATAATTACAAAGCATTTTTAATATTGAGCATTATAATGATAAGGTATGTGACATTTGATATTGTAATATGATGGAATATTGATGCTGCTAATAGATGAATGTGACTCAAACTGAAATCCTCTTTTGTGTGTTTGTGAGTGTGTTTTCCTGTGCTGTAAAATAGGCCTTCAACTGAATCAGATGAGGAATGGAATCCGGAGTCCAGTCATGAGCGACAAAGGAGACGCCGGCAGTCATCGTCATCTTCTGCATCTCCATCTGAATCTGCTTCAGCTACCAGAGGCAGAGGTACAGGTACAGGTAAAGGTAAAGGTAAGGGGAGAGAAAGAGGAAGAGGAAGCGGTTGCTTTTTGTTTTAGTAATTGGATATTCATTGTAATTGTTTATTGTAATTTATTTGAGTAAAAAAACACTGTTGCAATTACAAATGTTATTTTTTTTTTCTTTTTATATATTTTATTCATTAGTAAAACAATCACTTTTGGAATGTATAAATGAAGTAAGTTTTTTTTTCACTGTTTTTGCTATTATAAATGTTCAAAATAAAGAGTATTTTGTTAAAATGTTAAAATGTTGTGCTGAAATCATTTGTTCTTGTGTAGTTTGATGGGCAGAATAGTTCTGAATGGATAAACATGTATGTAGTATGTAGTGTTTACTCCTTATGTCATTTGGTAACCAGGTGTCCATTTGGAGTCTCCAAGTGGCCTTTTGGAAAGGACGCCTAGACTTTTCTTGAATAAAAGCTTACAGGAACTACATTTTTGGGAGTATCATCCTCAAATTTGAATCAAAACATGGTCAGACATTCAGTTTTATATTTATGGTGTTTTCAGGCCCTTAACATAAAATTCTGATACATTTTTCCCTAAATGAAGTTTATTCAAAGAAATCGTGAGTCAATTTCATGTATATTTTACCTTGTTTTACTCCGTTCCTATGCTACTTTGAGTTATAATGACTCTTGGGTAACAAAGTTTCAAGTGTCTAGTTTAAAAAAATATCAGAGTTATGAATGTGGACCATAGGGTTCAAGAGCTACAGAGATTTGTATTTGGGTATGTCGTTTTCAGAAAATTCTCAAAAATAGGGGTGCTGGTTAAGAGGTTAAATCACCTTTCTTTCCCATTCTCACATTCAGTTTGGAGTTCAGGAGATTGTCTTGACCAGGACCACACCCCTAAATGCATTGAAGCAACTGCCATATTTTAGATAATTGCATTAATGAGAATTTGAACAGGTGTTCCTAATAATCCTTTAGGTGAGTGTATAGGGCTGGGTACCGAGTTCGGTACTTTTTAGGTACCGACCGAATTGCTTCGGTACTACCGAGTATCGAAACATGTCTTGTTTTTCGGTACCTAAGTGGTTAATCTCGTCAACGTCAGTGAAACAATAAGCATGCAGCATGATTGGCAAAAACACTAGTTTACGCGGCTGCCCAGAGACGTGGCTCGTCGCACGTGAGGCTGTAGTGCGTGTGTGTGTGTAGGCTAAGCGTCCCAACCCAGATAGATAGAAAATATGTGGAAATGATCCAAAGTGTACCTATGTGCCAGATTCGATGCCAGAAGCACGCGATGCAATATTTTCGACAAGTTAATTGCTGCCAAGACCGGTAACACGGTAAATCTGATAAGCCAAGGCACTTAGAAGCGCACAGAATACACTTGAGAGTAATGGTGTGTTCACACCGAACGCGAATAGAGCGTCAAATACGCGTCTAGTTAGACGCTTGAATCTTCCGGTCGAGTTCAAATTTTTCAACTTGCGCGGAAGACGTTCGCGGCAAACGAATGATGCGTCTATTCGCGTCTTTGCATTGACTTTGTATGTAATCTACTCGCGCAAATAATTAAATTCGCGTTCGGTGTGAACACACCATTAGTAAACACTTGTTCATTAATAAACAATTAAAATATCTCCTTGCTATTGTTTCCCGACACATCCTAATCATTAGGCTACTTTTGCTAGTGCTTGCGGCAAGCTTCATGTGTGCTGAGCGCGAGGCATAGGCTATATCCCGCCCCCCAGTAGCCTATATTTATTTTAATTCACATTTATTTGTGTAGCATTTTTCACAATACATATCATTTCAAAGCAGCTTTACAGAAAATGCATGTGTCTAAATTACAATTTAGAGTGATCTGTTATCAGAGGTGACAGTGTAATGCATTTCAATTAATTTTCATGCAGTTTCATTGTTAAACAATGCATTCGGCAGAAACAATGAGCTCATTGAAGTAAAGAATACATGTTGTTAAATGATTAGGAAACATAGAAAACTTGGTTTTGGTGCTTTTTTACATACTCAAAATATGAGTGTAAAAAAGTCAACAAACTGAAAAAAATAAAAATTAGGTAATGTTATATGGTTAAAACTGGTTACATAAAATTGGTATCGAAAAAAGTATCGTTCAGGAACCGGTATCGAAGTCAAGGTATCGGTATCGGTATCGAACATTTTGCTACGATACCCAGCCCTAATTATATACTACATTACATGTCTATACTGTACTTTTTTTGCACTTCAGGTTAGGCACTAACTGCATTGAATTGTCTCTGTACTTGTACTCTGCACATTGACAATAAAGATAAATCTAATCTAATTTAATCTATAGGTGTCTTGACACCTCCCTTATCAATATTCACTGTGTAGGCCACTGCCTTTTGAATATGTATCAGTACGAAATTCTAAACCATAAGTAATAAAACCACATGACATTTCTGTCAAAGTATGTCTACTTGAAGTGTCTACTGTGTGTTTTGATAATAAATATTCAATCATTTGGTTATTAATAAATATTTATTTAAACAATAAACACAAATAAAAACCATTTTAAAAAGTAATAAAAAAAAATCGCTATCCCCTCTAGCTACATTCGTCGTGGGGAAGAAAAGAAAAGCTAGGGTGATGCTTAAATGGCACGGAGGGGAGAAAGGGTTGGGGGGAGAAAGAGCAGTGACAATTGAAAAGCTTTATGTCTACCAATGTGATAATGTGTTAAACTAAAGACAAAAGGCACATACACAACCTCAAAAGAATTTAACCATCTTAAATTTAATCCAGCATCACCCCTACTGGATTAAGCCTCTCAAGCCTTCAGCTAAGAAGATGTTGCAGATCCTGCTTCATTGCTGCGACGAGATCTTTTTCTGCATCCCAACTCGTTCCCGCCGCAGTGAATCAGGGCTGCTCTTCCTCTAAGAGACCGGTAAAAGAGAGGAAGGAGTCTGTGCCATCGAAGTCCACCACAGCCAAACCAGTGTACCTTGGCCCCGATGGTCTCTCTGGCTCTCTCTTCCCCATGACGAATGTAGCTGTAGAAGAAACAAAAATAACTGGATCTGTTAATAGCATAAAGCAATCACAATCAAAACACTGTTTTGTCAGTGTCAGTAAACAGATTTTAACACACACGACACAAGTAACTTGTCTCAGGCCATTGATTTCTTTCCATCCAAACAAAAAAGAAAAAAATGTCTATGCAGATATACAATAAAACACAAATTAATTGATTTTATCTGTTCATTGAAATAATAACATGACAATATACGTATTACACAATGTTCATTTATAATTTTATTTTCTCTTACAGTCAATGTGTTGCTTTCCATATTTTATACTATATTTCTAAATTATACATGATTTACCTTTGTTGTCAGCCATGGTGTTAGCTTAAGTGCTTAAGTGCAGTTTGTATTTGAACCTATGAGGAAAGAAAAATGAAAAGGGCAACCATTAGTTATAGATGTTATTGGCCATCTATTATTTTCATGTTATTTAACAGGCCAAAACAGACGCTTTTGTACAAAGCGATTTACTGAATAACTTTTTTATATGACTAATTCGCCATTTCTCTTGCGATAGATCTTTTATTGTCTCTGTGTAGATAACAGTTAACGCCGTTTTGTGGTTATATTCGGCGACCATTAACAATATACAACATCAAGCAATCATGTTAATTATATGCCCAGCAAGCATGCTATCTTTACCAATGCCTAATTTGACCGTGCAAATTATATTTAAATTATTTGCTTCCTGGGCGGTTAAATAAATATGACTCATTTAACTTACATTTGACTTAGATTAGCTGTTTAAGTTAAATTACTAATCTTAACTATCATTTAGTTAGCAATAATTAGCCTTTGCCTATTATCTCCTTACATATACCTATTGGGTATGAATTCATAAGTTCTTGAATTTCATTTTACATAACTTATTATTATAAAGCATTAACTGGTGTACTGACGTTAAATTTTACAATGAAAAAATATTAAGCAAAATGACAAAATAATTAATCAGAATACTTACCAAAAGTTGCTCCAGGTCGCGCTTCGCCGTCTCTGCGAGATTAACGTTAGATGATTCAGATTTGTCTTGGCACAGCTACTAGAAGATTTACAACTGTCAGTCAGTTTGCTCACGTGACATCTACGTCGTCAAGCTCAGTTTGAGCCTGCGCAGAACGCTTGGCTATCAGGAAGTGAGTGCTCATATCGGGCTTCAAGTCTCTCCGTTGAAATCAACGGGGTCGCTGTGTCCATTTCTTTTACTGTCTATGGTTGAACCTTGCAAATGAACCAGGCAAATTTTCTTAATCGATTTCCCCGGCGTCGAAATCAGGCACATATAAATGTCAGGAAACAAGATTCCTGGCTGCATGTCAATATCCATGGATCACTGGATCTTTGATAAGTTGTAAGAAACACTATATCGAGTCCATCTTTTAGTTTAAACTGATAATAGTTTGTTTTACTCGCGTTTTCGCAGTTTCCCCTATTAACTCCAGCCACGCAGCAGCTCTTTTGCCACTCAGTCCGGCTGAGGGGGGCGTGTTCCGGCGGGAAAGTGACGTTAATGCATTCCCTCTATACCGTTATCACAACTATACATTGTATCCGTCTATGATTGTATCCAATTATGTCTGGAAATAATTGGAAACAAAGAAAACGTACTCGGTTACTAACGTAACCTCGGTTCTCTCTAGAGAGGGAACGAGTATTGCGTAAGTTTAGCTTACGCTACGGGAAATATTCATCTTCTCGAGATATTGAAGCCAAAAAATTATCCTTAATTTTGTATTCATTATCAACGCAGTGCAGCAGCTAGCAGACCTAGAGCAGGCAGTCTTGCGTGCTCATTGGCTGCCCTGCGGGCATCTGCTGCAGCCTACCAGTGAGCCCTGCGTGACGTCACGCCCAATGAAGGGCCCCCGCGCCTTCATAGCGTCATAGCCCGCCAGAATGGTATAAGCATAAAGGACATCCCTACTAGTGCAGCTCAACCAGGAGAGCTGAGTGAAGTGAGAGTGGTTTGAGCATGATATATCTGTGCAGAACGCACAACTCGCTTAGACTGACAGAAGTTTAGCTTGCAGGGCGGGAACTTCTAGGTTATAGAACCTGACAGAGGTAGACGGGGAGCTCCAGCCCGCCGCTACACATATGTCGTGGATAGAAATCCCGCTGGACCACGCCCACGATGAGGCCATGCCTCCAGTGGAATGAGCCCTGATGCCCAGAGGGCATTGCAGACCTTTTGACGCATAAGCGGCCGCTATAGCGTCCACTATCCATCTGGACAGAGTCTGTTTCGAGGCAGCGAGACCTTTGGTGCGCCCACCAAACGAAACAAACAGCTGCTCCGTGCGCCTGAAAGAGGCGGAGCGCGTAGTGTAAAACCTCAGCGCCCTGACCGGGCAAAGGAGATTCACGTCCGTCTCACAGTCTGACGCTGACAGAGCCGACAGTGAAATGACTTGCGCGCTCTGAAAGGAGTGCCCATCACTTTTGGAACATAGCCATGTCTGGGTTTGAGGATGACTTTAGAGTCATTCGGCCCGAACTCAAGACACGTTGCGCTGATTGACAGCGCGTGCAGGTCCCCCACACGTTTGACTGATGACAGCGCGGTCAGAAAAACGTTTTTTATTGATAGGTATTTTAACTCCACGGAGTCTAGTGGCTCAAATGGGAAGGCTTCCAGGGCCTCGAGGACCAAGGAAAAAGCCCACATAGGAACCGACGGGGGGGGGGGATGGGATGGGATGGGGGGGGATGGGGGGGGGGGGGCGTGGGGGGGGGGTCGGCGGATTCATCCTTCTAGCTCCCCTAAGGAAGCGGATGACCAGCTCATGTCTTCCCAGTGACTGGCCGTGCGTCGATTCTGCGAGCGCCGCCATGGCCGCCACATAAACTTTGAGCGTGGATGGGGACCAGATGCGCAACCTCGCACGTCCACGGGTCCAGATCTCTGTCGGTGCACCACTTGGAGAAGACCGGCCATTTAGACGCGTAGAGCCTTCTCGTGGAAGGAGCTCTAGACTGCGTGATCGTGTTCATCACTCTTTCTGGCAGGGCAACGAGTACCCGTTGATCAACCATGCGTGCAGAGACCAGCGCTCTGGATGGGGATGCCAGATCGAGCCGCGAGCCTAAGAGAGGAGATCTGCCCTCACCGGAATAGGCCACGGAGCTGCATGTGACAGCCGTGCTAGTTCCGAGAACCAATTCTGATTCTCCCAGTGCGGAGCTATGAGGAGCACCGAATGACGCTTTTCCCTGATTCTCTTGATCACCTGTGGTAACAGGGAGACCGGAGGGAAAGCATACAGTGGGAGGCTGGGCCAGACCTGGGCCAGCACGTCCTCGTTCTTCGAAAAGAACATCGGGCAATGAGCGTTGTCTTTTGACACTGTCACGTCGATTAAAGAACAGACGTAGATTCAATTGCAAGTGAACAGGTGTTTATTAGAACACAGAGAGAGAGAGCTGTAGTCACGGACGAATATGCCGGCAGGATGATGAAAACCAGACTCGATAGCGCAGGTCTCCGTGGGCAGACAGATCAGGACCAGAAGATAACCACTGTGCTGGAACGAATCCGAGGAACAGGTACAGACGGTAGTCAGGCCGCGAAAACACAGAAGAGGACGGTATCCACCGTTGGTCAGGGACAGTCAAAAGGCAGAAGAACTCCAAACCGAATAATATCCAAAGCACAGGAACAAACACTAGATCGAGGAGAAACACAGGTGAACTCCGAGAACCTCAACAACCATCTGACAAAGACAGGACGACATGACACACAATATATAGGACATTCTCATTCAACACAGCTGGCGCTAAATCAGCTCATCAGCGAGGATAACGAGCAATGCTGACGAGCCACGCCCATTCGTACTACACACACACACACATAGCAAGGGCGAGTCACTGAATCCATGAACCGTGACAGTACCCCCCCTCCTAAGAACGCCGCCTGGCGTTCTCCGACCCCCTTACCTGCCGATTGTAATCATCGATAAGGGAGTGATCCAAGATGTCCCTAGCCGGAACCCAACTTCTCTCCTCCGGACCGTAACCTTCCCAGTCCACCAAATACTGGAATCCGCGTCCCCTCCGTCTAGAATCCAGTATACGATTAACCGAATAAGTTGGTTCCCCATTTACGAGTCGCGGCGGGGGAGGAACGGGGCAGGCGGATTAATGGTAGAACGAAACATGGGTTTAATCTTAGATACATGGAAGGCGGGGTGAATCCTCCTGTACGCTGGAGGCAGGTTGAGGCGGACTGTCACCGGACTAATGATTTTGGCGACAGTGAACGGGCCAATAAATTTAGGAGCAAGTTTGTTAGAGACGGAGCGGAGCGGAATGTTCTTGGTAGAAAGCCACACTTTTTGACCCACGACGTATACGGGAGGCTTAGACCGGTGGCGATCGGCCTTAGCCTTGGTGCGAGCACGCACCTGGAGCAGAGTCTCACGGGCTCTGGTCCATGTGCGCTGACACCTCTGGATAAAGGCGTAAGCGGAGGGAACCGCGACCTCGGATTCCAGACTGGGAAAAATTGGTGGCTGGTATCCTACACTACATTCAAACGGAGAAAGACCCGTGGACGACACTGGCAACGTGTTGTGTGCGTACTCCACCATAGAAAGTTGTTGACTCCAGGACGAAGGATTCTTAGAGACTAAACATCGTAACGTCCTTTCCAGATCTTGGTTGGCTCTCTCGGTTTGACCATTGCTCTGGGGGTGAAACCCTGAGGACAGACTAACAGTCGCTCCCAGTAATTTACAAAACTCTCTCCAAAATTTGGACACAAACTGGGGACCTCTGTCGGAAACCACGTCTGTCGGGAGGCCATGTAAACGAAAGACGTGATCTACGACGGCCAACGCTGTCTCCTTGGCTGAGGGTAATTTGGGCAAGGAAATGAAATGGGCCGCCTTCGAGAACCGGTCCACCACAGTCAAAACGACCGTGTTACCCTGGGAGGGTGGGAGGCCGGTGATAAAATCTAGCGCTATGTGTGACCAGGATCTCGAAGGGACAGGCAGCGGTTGGAGTAACCCATCTGGGGGTTGGTTGGAAGTCTTACCAATGGCACAAACCGAGCAAGCCAAAACAAAACTGTGGACGTCACGAGCCATGCGAGGCCACCAGAATCGTTGCTTGACTAAGAAACTAGTGCGATTGACTCCTGGATGACAAGCCACGTTGGAACAATGCCCCCACTGAATAACGTCAGACCGTAATCCCTCCGGCACAAATAAACGGTTCGGTGGACACCCGGGCGGAGGCGTTACCCCTTCTAAGGCCGACTTGACCTTCGATTCGACCTCCCATGTGAGTGTGGAGACAATTAGGGTCTCGGGAAAAATGCACTCGGGAGTAGACGGGCGTTCGGAGCGGTCAAAAATACGAGATAAAGAGTCGGGTTTGATGTTTTTGGAACCCGGGCGGTACGAGAGAACAAAATCAAAACGTCCGAAAAAAAGTGCCCACCGAGCCTGCCTGGAGTTCAATCTTTTGGCAGTTCTAATGTATTCTAAGTTCTTGTGATCGGTCCAGACGATAAAAGGTACCCCCGACCCCTCTAACCAATGACGCCATTCTTCCAACGCTAACTTGACCGCCAACAACTCTCGGTTACCAATGTCATAGTTACACTCGGCGGGAGATAAACGATGGGAAAAAAACGCGCAGGGATGCATCTTGTCGTCTGTGGGAGAACGTTGCGACAGCACTGCTCCTACCCCCACCTCTGACGCGTCGACCTCCACCACAAACTGGCGTGATGAATCAGGGGCTATAAGGATAGGGGCTGAAACGAAGTGGCCCTTCAGTTTGGCAAACACAGCCTCAGCTGTGTTTGACCACCTGAACGCCGTTCTGGGGGAGGTCAAGGCAGTCAGAGGCGCGGCTAGTTGGCTGAAGTTGCGAATGAAACGCCGGTAGAAGTTGGCGAACCCCAGAAACCTCTGTAGGGCCTTACGGGAATCTGGGCTTGGCCACTCCACCACAGCCTTCACCTTCTCAGGGTCCATCCGCACTCCCTCAGACGAAATGATGTACCCTAAAAAGGAAACAGACTGTGCATGAAACGCGCATTTCTCCGCCTTGACAAAAAGCCCATTCTCTAGCAGCCTCTGAAGCACTCGCCTGGCGTGTTGACCGTGTTCCTGGAGAGACGAAGAAAAGATCAATATGTTATCCAGGTAAACATATATGAACTGGTCTACCATGTCTCTCAACACGTCATTGACGAGTGCCTGGAAGACGGCTGGGGAGTTGGAAAGCCCGAACGGCATAACCAAATATTCAAAGTGCCCCCTGGGGGTGTTAAACGCGGTCTTCCATTCATCCCCCTTCCTGATGCGAACCAAATGATAAGCATTACGTAAATCCAATTTCGTGAAGATGGATGCTCCTTGCAACCTCTCGAAGGCTGAAGCCATCAACGGCAAAGGATAAGTATTCTTTACCGTAATGTTGTTCAACCCCCGGTAATCAATACAAGGTCGCAACGACCCATCCTTCTTCCCCACGAAAAAGAATCCCGACCCCGCTGGAGAAGAGGAAGGACGAATGAACCCCGCTGCTAGAGAATCAGAAATATATTTCTCCATAGCCTCCCTTTCTGGAACAGAAAGTGAATATAACTTGCCCTTAGGCGGAGACATACCTGGTAATAAATCTATAGCACAGTCATAGGGACGATGCGGAGGAAGAGAAGCAGCCCGGGACTTACTGAACACTTCCTTCAGGTCGAGATACTCCGGTGGCACGTTAGACAGATTCACCGGCTCCTCCTGCAACATAGAACGAGAAACAGACGGAACAGCAGACGAAAGACACGAGGCATAACATTGTTCACACCAACTGGACACTGAGTTCTGTCCCCACTCTATCCGGGGCCCGTGTTTCACCAACCACGGATGACCCAGGACAATTGGGGTGTGAGGTGACTGGGTGAGATAGAGTGAGATCCTCTCCGTGTGGTTACCCGAAGTGACGAGTGTGATAACCCCAGTGGTGTGAGTGACTCCCGGGAGCTCCTGTCCGTTGAGTGCGTGGATGTGGATGGGGTGGTTCAGGGTCGTGATGGGGAGGTGAAGTCTTCTGGCCAGTGAAGAGTCAATCAGGTTCCCCTCCGCTCCAGAATCCACCAGTGCCTCGCCGTTGAAGGATCCGTCTGCCCACTGGAGTCTCACCGGGAGAAGGGTGGCGCTCGAGGGTCTGGTCCGGAATAATCCGCCCGACAGTAGTCCCCATCCTACCGCCGGGCTTGGCCTTTTAAAGGACAGGTGGAAACAAAGTGGCCGGCCTCCCCGCAGTAGAGACACAGACCTCTCGAGCGACGGTGTTCTCTCTCCTCCCGGGAGAGTCGAGCTCGACCTACCTGCATGGGCTCAGGATCGTTCGAGGAGCTGACCGTGCTCGTGCCTCTGAGACCGGAAAAGTCTCCTCCGTCGACCAAAGGAACTTGGAACTGACGCTTCGTTCCTTGTTGTAAACGAGCATCGACACGTAGTGCCAGTTCAATCAGTCCATCAAGAGTCTTCGGTAGTTCCACAGTGTAGATTTCACGTTGAACACGGTCAGCCAGCCCATGCAGGAATAGGTCCCACTGTGCCTCCTCGTTCCATTTGCACTCGGCGGCCAATGTTCGAAACTGGATGGAATAATCGGACACGGAACTGTTGTTCTGACGAAGATCGGCCAATTGACGAGCCGCCTCACGTCCGGCCACCGCGCGGTCGAACACGCGCTTCATCTCCTGCTCGAGTGCTTGGAACGAGGAGCAGCACTCGTGTTGGTTTTGCCACACCGCTGTTCCCCACTGAGCCGCGCGTCCAGATAGCAATGTCATTACAAGTGCCACTTTACTCTCCTCCGAAAAAAATGTCATAGGCTGGAGAGAGAAGAAGATAGAGCATTTAGTTAAGAAAGCTCTGCACAAATTAGGTTCACCCGAATACCTCTCTGGCGTGGGAATGCGCGGCTCAGGACGATTGACGTTGGGAGGTGCAAGGGGAACAGGCGGGGGCGGTGCTGGCACAGCGGGACCCCTCAGACGTTGTATTTGAGAGGTGAGCTCCGACACCTGCGCTACCAGAGCCTGGATTGCCCGACCCGAAGCTCCGATCTGTTCGTCTTGGCGATCCATGCGGGCGTTGTTGTCGACCACCATCTGCCCGACGTTCTCCGCACTCGCTGAATCCATGAATGGTCAGATGGTTCTGTCACGTCGATTAAAGAACAGACGTAGATTCAATTGCAAGTGAACAGGTGTTTATTAGAACACAGAGAGAGAGAGCTGTAGTCACGGACGAATATGCCGGCAGGATGATGAAAACCAGACTCGATAGCGCAGGTCTCCGTGGGCAGACAGATCAGGACCAGAAGATAACCACTGTGCTGGAACGAATCCGAGGAACAGGTACAGACGGTAGTCAGGCCGCGAAAACACAGAACAGGACGGTATCCACCGTTGGTCAGGGACAGTCAAAAGGCAGAAGAACTCCAAACCGAATAATATCCAAAGCACAGGAACAAACACTAGATCGAGGAGAAACACAGGTGAACTCCGAGAACCTCAACAACCATCTGACAAAGACAGGACGACATGACACACAATATATAGGACATTCTCATTCAACACAGCTGGCGCTAAATCAGCTCATCAGCGAGGATAACGAGCAATGCTGACGAGCCACGCCCATTCGTACTACACACACACACACATAGCAAGGGCGAGTCACTGAATCCATGAACCGTGACAGACACAAATAGGTCGATTTCCGCTCTGCCGAATAGGCGCCACAGTTTCTGGACTGTTTGGGGGTGCAGGGACCAATCCCCTGAGGGAACGTTGTCCCTGGACAGTTTGTCTGGGCCGTCGTTCAAATGGCCAGGCACATGCGCCGCCCTCAGCGGGGACCAAATAAGGATGCGTTCCGTCAGATTGCAGAGGTTTCTGGATCTGACACCGCCCTGACGGTTTACATAGGAAACTACAGACATGTTGTCCGAGCGGACAAGAACATGTTGGTCCTGTATAGGGTTGGGAAACGAGAACCGGTTCTCATCCAGAACCGGTAGTGTTTTTGAAAAAATACCGGAACCGTGCAAAATTCCTAAGTTTCGGTTCCGAAAACGGTTCTGGTGCGATATGTGGGCGAAGTGCTGGGAGTAGATTATCCTTTAGCGTCTCACCTCAAGGCGCAGACAGCGAGAGAGAGAGAGAGAGAGAGAAAGAGAGTAGAGCTGCATGATTAATCTTTAAAAGATTTCGATTCAAACACCCACGCCATCTTATTCCTAAATGACAAAAACTTCACCCCTGAAGTTGCGGTTTGCTCTCACACGCGCTGCATTTGTCACACACACGGCGCGAGCGCGCGTGCCCAGTCACTATCTAGTAGCCGACATTCAAATCTGTTTGCGCTGAGAGAGAGCAGTTGTCCATATGAAACTGCTTTACAATCACACAATATTTACGTGTTACAAATATTCAAATGATTAACGTTACAGAAGTACTGAGATAAGTTTATAGTTTGAGTAAACATTGACGGTAGTCAAAACAGATGCAGTCCGTAACTTTTTTGTGTTCAGAATTTACAACATGTAAGTTATACAATGAGCAAGTGCATCATGAATGCCTTTTTTTCAAACCATGTTTTTGTCTTATCTTGAATCACTACGTTAAGCCTGTAATAAGCGTTAATACTCGGACTTCTTGTTTGGACTTCTTAGGCTTGTTTGAGATGAGCAAAATCTGCGCAGAACCGATCACCGGTGATCAGCGCGAGATGCATGCCGGTCAGAAATGTGTCCGAGAGTGGTCCGCCTGGCTCTGATGTCATGCCGATGTATGTTAAAAAACTCTCGCGCGCGCAAGGCGCACCTGTGGATTCTGCAGTCGCGCACAGTTGCTCTCCACCGACTGCGCTGATCAGCATAGATATACACTAGATGTCAACTTGGGGTTCTAAGCATGCGTCAAAACCGCCGCCATCTTGGAACAGGGGTCTTGTCATAGGAAGTAGCTAGATAACGCTGCTATCTCTGCTTTTACTTCTAATTAATTGATGGTGGCGGACTTTAGTGCTGTGTATGATGTTCACACGAATGAAATCTGAACTAGGAAGAATGTTTAAAAATGTATTTATTTTTTTAACTTTTTTTCTGGAATCAATGACAAATACATGTCTGACCGTGGGAACGAACCCAAAAAACGAGAAAATCGCATTCATGATGATTTATGGGGATTTTCGTTAGACCTTTGTCTACATTGACGCTGATGCATTAAAGTGGAGGGGCTCCCCTGTTCTAAGATGGCGGCTCTGCATTCTAATGAACTGCCGTAGCCAAGGCGACATCTAGTGTATATATCTATGGCTGATCAGAAGCACGATGGGAAACGACTTGCTGACGACACAGCTTAATGCTCATTGGTTTAAACAACCGTGATGTATTGTTCTCCTTTAAAATGTTTGATTTTAAAACTCTGATATCATGTTTTATGTGTATACATATGGGTGAATAAACTCTCTGACAGTGCCGTATGGCTTATTATTTGATGGCATTTTTATTAAAACATATAAAAACACGTCTGTAGTAAAGAAAAAAATGATTGATATACACATACTGTATATTTGGAATGTAATTAAATAACAAGTACTTTGGGTGTATTGTTCATTATATTTATTTCATATAAAAGCAACAGAACTTAAATTACATCCAGTTTATTAGCAACACGTGCACGATCGTGAATCCCGTGAATCCCGCGATATCAGTCTTTGATCTCACAGGTGTCTGATCCACTGCGAGAACCGAGCTGTCCGGCTTGACTGCGCTTTTTTCACTCCTCCTCTCACTGCAGCCGCCTACTCTCGCATACATCTCAGGCGAGGCAAGGCGCATCTCAAACAAGCCTCTTGTTTAGACTGGCCGGCGGATCGCAGCCACTGCGGAGTAGACCAATGCCTGCGTGACTCGTCATGGACATAAACAGAGAAAAGTAGCTCCGGCAACAATGTTCTTCCGCAAGACGCATGCAGTTCTGTTAGAGCGCCGTTTTATCCAGTAATTAAATAAGTAAAGTCTTTATGAATCAATCATTCAAACCGTTTAAAAAAATAATCTGTTCTATACACATCTTACAAGCATATTCTACCCCTTCTGAGAGGGTATTCTTCACTGTTGGAGATACAATAAGCAAGGAGAGGTCCTATATTCTAGAGAATGCAGAATTTTTTTTTTGTTGCAAAAATTGCTTGATAATATGTTGAATTTGTTTACATTACCAGTCTGTTAAACTCATTTGTCAAGTACTATAAGAAATAAACACAAAAAGGATTGTGGATTTTTCTCTTACTAATAGGCTTGTTTGAGATGAGCAAACTCTGATATCATGTTTTATGTGTATAAATTATGTGTGGATATCCCCAAACTCTCTGACAGTGCGATCTATGTGATGTAATTTTTTTTTTTAATTTAAAATAAAAACACATCTGTATTAAAGAAAAAATGATTCATAAACATGTAGGCCTATTCAAAATGGAATTAAATAAGTACTTTGGGTGTCTTGTTCATTATATTTATTTTCATATTCAAGCAACAAAACTTAAATTACATCCAGTTTATTAGCAACACCGTGCACGAGTGTGAATCCCGTGAATCCCGCGATATCCGCATTTGATCTCACAGGTGTCAGATCCACTGCGAGAAGAGAGATCTGTCCGTCTTGCCTGCGCTTTTTTCACTCCTCCTCTCACTGCAGCCGCCTACTCTCAACTACATTTCAGGCGAGGCAAGGCGCATCTCAAACAAGCCTAATATTTTTTATTGAAGGGTCAACCGGAACCGGAACAGAATCGTTTCGCGGAACCGGAATCTGAACCGGAACCGGAAAATTTCTCACGATTCCCAACCCTAGTCCTATGTGAACGGGAGGAAGCGCTTCAGCGCGTTCTCGACCGCTTTCATTTCCAGACATTTTATGTGAAAACACTTCTCTTGGTCTGACCAATGGCCAAAGGCCGGTCTGCTTTCGAACCCGAGTTGGACGCGTCTGTCGAAATGACTTTCCGATAAGAGATGGTTCCCATCATCACTCCCTGCTGGTACCAGTCGGCTACTAACCAGGGCTGCAGAGCCGTTATGCAGGTCTGAGTCACTCTGATTTTCTGGCCGCCAGAAACCCAGGCTCGGCGAGACGCGCGAGCATTCAACCAGCGTTGGAGCGAGCGCATGCGCAGTAGGCCCAGCTGGAGCACCGCTGCCGCTGAAGCCATACAGCCCAGCATCCTTTGAAACGTTTTCCAAGGGAGAAAGCTGCCCTTCTGGAAAGACGCGGCTAGGCGGTGAACACGGCGCGCGCGCTGTGTCGACAAACGAGCCGGTATGGCCACAGAATTCAGTTCTATTCCTAAAAAGGAAATTGACTGCCTGGGCACTAATGAGCTCTTGGTCCAGTTGACCGTGAGACCCAAGCTTTCCAGGTGACTGAGAAGCACTGTTCTGTAACAGTTCCGTCTCTGACTGTGCCAATATCAGCCAATCGTCCAGATAGTTCATTATTCGCAGCCCCTGAGTTCTCAGGGGGGCGAGCGCCGCGTCCATGCACTTCGTAAATGTACGGGGTGCTAGAGACAGGCCGAACGGCAGGACGGTGTATTGATATACCTGACCATCGACGGCGAATCTCAAAAATTGCCTGTGACGGGGTAATATCTGAATCTGAAAATAGGCATCCTTCAGATCTAGAGAAATAAACCAGTCCCTCGGGCGAACGTGCGCAAGGATTTTTCGGGTCGTAAGCATTTTGAACGGTCTTTTTGCAAGCACCTTGTTCAAATGTCTCAGATCTAGGATAGGTCTGAAAGCTCCGTCCTTCTTGGGTACGAGAAAATATCGGCTGTAAAAGCCTGACTCGCTCAGAGAAGGCGGTACTTTTTCTATAGCCCCTTTGCACAGCAGTTTTGCTATTTCTGCGTGAAGTAGGTGTGCTACTTCCGCGTTCACTATCGTCGCTGTCCGGGCTCGAAAGCGCGGGGGACGGCGAATGAATTGAAGTGCATAGCCCTGCTTTATTGTGCTCAGAACCCATTCTGAAATCCCTGGGATAGTTTCCCATGCAGCTATGTGAGCCGCTAGGGGGCGAATGGCCTCCGGGTTCAGATCGCCGCCATTCGCGGGCTTGTGAAACTGAGCCGGAGCCGAAAGCGCGGCGCGCACGCTCTCGGTTCTGGGCAATGACTTCTCGCTGAAAGCCGAGACCGTCTGATTTATGTGAGGTGTCCCAATCATAAGGGATGGGGAGCATTTTATCCTCACTTTTTGATGCGCGAGCAGCGCTTTGGGCGGAAAAGCTTTCTGTAAGCGTGAGCGCGTGTACGAGACTTACAAGTGTATTTGACGCCCCGATCATAACGGATGGGGAGTGTCTTATCAATGCCCTGCGTTTTGTAATAACATTTAAATGCCCGGGCGGCGCCCGGGGGGAGGTGTGTGTTAGTAAGCGTGAACGCTCTCCGGCGGGCACGAGACTTACATTCATAACCTTTTTTATTGACCGTGTAACAGAGCGGGCAGATAGTGGGCACAGACCTGTGGACACATTTCTTATATTCAACACTCGAGCGGCTTTTCTGCGCTTTATGAGAGTGTGCTCTGTGAGTGACACGAGATTTGATGTGCTTGTGTGTAGGGGTGAACACTGGGGCATGGGCACTTTCACTACACTTAAAACACCAACGGCGTGAGCCGGACCAGACATTATACTCTTTTTGAGATATCTCTGGGTCGCCGTGAAAACGGCGTTTGTGTGCAGGCGAGAGGGTAAATGAACTGGGGGACTGTCAGGGAAATAACCTTTGACACTCACAGGACTTGTTGCCTATATTGTATATATTTATTGTTGGTGTTTTCTATTTAATACAGTTTGAGGTGTCATTCTATCTTGTTTGTTGTTGTGTTGATGTTGTGGGCAAATAGAACATTTCTGTTCAAAGAAAATCATATAGAGGGTATAGACCGTAAAATTTGTGGTGTATCCTGCCTTTATTAGGCTGAGCGTTACAGCGTGTCCCTCGGCCTCATCCTCAGATTCGACGGCAGTGAGGCTCATGAGCGGCAGCTGCGCGTCGGTGAGGAGGGGCGGGGAAGGCGGAAGCGAGGCTCGAGGGAGGTTCTCCGGCGAGGGGTCGCTGTGGCCACAGGTTCCGGCTGTCTCAGGGAACGGCGCTTCTTCTTGCGAGGTCCCACAGAGGGCGGAGTGACTGCTAGCTCTGCATGTTCCAGGCCCAGGCAGAGAGCGCAAATCACGTAGCGGTCTCCGGCGCTGAGCGGCGCTCTACACGAGCCGCAGGAAGTGCGAGGCATCTTTAAAAAGACACTCGCTGCTCTTTTAGAATAGAATCTGGAAAATAATTTATGCAAGGTAAAAAGGATACGTCGCCGGATAGGGTAGCTTGCACGGATGGCTGAAGGTGGCGAAGACGGCCGGCTTCCTCAGCGCTGTCCTAAGCTGGCTGTTTCGCTTGTTCGGTGGCGGCGGTGGCTTCTCTCAGATCCAGCGATGCGAAGAGCTCGCTGAAGAGACGAAAAATCTGGGAATTCAGCCTACAGCCCCTTCTTTTATACGATAAGCCACGCCCATTCTGGCGGGCTATGATGCTATGAAGGCCCTTCATTGGGCGTGACGTCACATGGGGCTCACTGGTAGGCTGCAGCAGATGCCCACAGGGCAGCCAATGAGTACGCAAGACTGCCTGCTCTAGATCTGCAAGCTGCTGCACTGCGTTGACAATGAATACAAAATTAAGGATAATTTTTTGCCTTCAATATCTCGAGAAGATGAATCTTTCCCGTAGCGTAAGCTAAACTTACGCAATACGAGAGAACCTCTCGTAAGAGAACTGTGTTCTGCCATCAACTGCATCAACTATCAGTGTAGAAACAATACAGTAGCATTTCATAGATTCCCCAAAGATCCAGAGAGGTAAAGTAGGAGAGGTTTTTATTAACGTTAAAGTGAGCTATAACGTCAATGATAACAAGTTAGCATAACGTTATGTATATGGTCGAAATATAGTCAAGATGAAATGGGCTTTTTAAATCGCAAATTTCCAGAGAAATATGAACACCTAACCTGGCAAATGACCGCTTTATTAATCCTTTGTTATCACTAAATTAACCCTTTAACTGTCACCCTCCCCTTTTTTCCGCATAGACATGAAAATCACTATCCAAACTTAAATGGTTGTAATTCAAGAATGCTTTGGAATATAGACCTATGGTTGCTCTTTGTGATGGCCCATACCCATTACTTAGATTTTCTTGGAATTTACCCTGTACATTGTTGTTGTTTGTGTTGGTATTGTCTTTTTCAATTGCTTGTTCTTTTCTTTAGATGTATTATTTGTGTTAAGGTATACACTTAATTATAGTGTAATTATGTAACTGGTCTTGTTATTAAGTTGGCTTGGAGAGCCAACTTACTGAAATCCTATTTAAACTTATTATTAAGTTGGCTTGGAGAGCCAACTTACTGAAATCCTATTTAAACTTATTATTATTATTAAGTTGGCTTGGAGAGCCAACTTACTGATATTGTACTTAAACTTATTATTATTAAGTTGGCTTGTGAGAGCCAACTTACTGAAATCCTATTTAAACTTATTATTATTATTATTATTATTCTTCTTCTGCCCCCTAAAATTTCTGACTCTAACTCCTCCTAGAGCTTTAACTCCACATACTCCAAACTCGGCACGGACACTCAAACTGTTCTCACTTAGTGTGCTATATCTTTTCTAACTGATCGGACTTACGGTTTTCCTAAAAATGACGATCGAAACTCGAAAAAAACCATTTGAAAATCCCATTGACTTAACATTGCGGAATGTTCAGACTGTCAAACTCCCCAACTGTCAAAATTTCAAATCTAAATCCCTTGAAGCCCTGGACTCAAACTGCCATTCTATACACTATATGAGCCATTGAGACTCATTTAAACTAATGAACTCATCAATGACACTTCTAACTATCTAATCTTAAACTCTTAAACTCATAATAAATTAATAAACTCTAAACTTGAACTCTTAGACTCATTTAAACTTATAAACTCTAAACTCATAAACTCTAAATTCATAAACCCATACTCTTATAAACTCTCATAAACTATTAAACTCATAAGTTAATAAACTCTGGACACTTACTCATTTAAACTTATAAACTCTAAACTCATAAATTAATCAACTCTGAACTCTTACTCATTTAAACTTAAAATCTCATGAATTTATACACTTATAAACTCATAAACATAGAAACTCATGAATTCATACACTAATGAACTCTCATGAATTCATACACTAATGAACTCTCATGAATTCATACACTAATGAACTCAAACTCATAAATTAATAAACTCTGAACTCTTACTCATTTAAACTTATAAACTCCAAACTCATAAATTCATACACTTATAAACTCATGAACTTATAAATGCATTAATTCATACACCTATGAACTCTCATGAATTCATACACTTATGAACTTTTAAACTCATAAATAGTTCACCATAGCAAACACCCAGAACACTCTAGCAACTGCATAGCAACCACCCAGAACAGCCTAGAAACCAACTGAAATACCTTAGAACACCCTAGCAACACAATAGCAACCACCCACAATACCTTAGAACACCCTAGCAACCACATAATATACCTTAGAACACCCTAGCAACCACCCAGAACACCCTAGCAACCGCCCAAAATACCTTAGAACACCCTAGCAACCACCCAAAATGCCTTATAACACCCTAGCAACACCCTAGCAACCACCCAAAATACCTTAGAACACCCTAGCAACCACCCAAAATACATTAGAACACCATAGCAACACCATAGCAACCACCCAAAATACCTTAGAACACCCTAGCAACACCCTAGCAACCACCAAAAATACCTTAGAACACCCTAGCAACACCCTAGCAACCACCCGAAATACCTCAGAACATCCTAGCAACACCCTAGCAACCACCCAAAATACCTTAGAACACCCTAGCAACCACCCAAAATACATTAGAACACCCTAGCAACACCATAGCAACCACCCGAAATACCTCAGAACATCCTAGCAACACCCTAGCAACCACCCAAAATACCTTAGAACACCATAGCAACACCATAGCAACCACTCAGAACACCCTAGCAACCACCCAAAATACCTTAGAACACCCTAGCAACCACCCATAACACCCTAGCAACCACCCAAAATACCTCAGAACACCCTAGCAACACCCTAGCAACCACCCAAAATACCTTAGAACACCATAGCAACACCATAGCAACAACCCAAAATACCTTAGAACACCCTAACAACACCCTAGCAACCACCCAAAATACCTTAAAACACCCTAGCAACACCATAGCAACCACCTAAAATACCCTAGAACACCCTAGCAACCACCCAGAACACCCTAGCAACCACTCAAAATACCTTAGAAACCACCTAGCAACCCACTAGAAACACCCTAGCAACATTTAATTACTTGAAACTATACTTTAACCTTTAAACTACTTTGAACTTTAAACTATTTAAAACTTTAAACTACTTTAAACTACTTTAAACTACTTTAAACTTCAAACTAATTTAAACTTTAAATTAATTTAAACTATTTTAAACTTTAAACTAAGTTAAACTATAAACTACTTTAAACTAATTTAAACTTCAAACTAATTTAAACTTTAAACTAATTTAAACTTCAAACTACTTTAAACTTCTTCAAACTTTGCGGTCCAAACTTTCACAAGCCAACTTAAAGTTTGTCTCGACGAACTTTTTCTAGTTAAGTTGGCTTGGAGAGCCAACTTACTGATATTGTACTTAAACTTATTAAGTTGGCTTGGAGAGCCAACTTACTGATATTGTACTTAAACTTATTATTATTAAGTTGGCTTGGAGAGCCAACTTACTGATATTGTACTTAAACTTATTATTATTATTATTCTTCTTAGAAAACTGTTGACTGCTACTCCTCCTAGAGCTTTAACTCTACAAACTGCAAACTCAGACTAGACCTTTGGACTGGTCTGAAGTTAGTTGCTATATCTTTTCTAACTGATCGGACTTACGGTTTTCCTAAAAACTACGATCAAACTCGGAAAAAACTCCCATTGACTTTACATTGCGGAATCTTCAGATTTTCAAACTCCCCAACTGTCAAAAATTCAAATGTAAATCCCTTGAAACCCTAGACTGAATCAAACTGCCATTCTATATACTATATGAGCCATTGAGACTCATTCAAACTAATAAACTCATCTATCTATGACACTTATCCATCTATCTATCTATCTATCTATCTACTTTAAACTAAATTAAACTTCAAACTAAATTAAACTTTAAACTTCAAACTAATTTAAACTTCAAACTTATTTAAACTTTAAACTTCAAACTAATTTAAACTTTAAACTCATAAACTCGTACACTTATAAACTCATACACTTATAAACTCATGAATTCATACACTTATGAACGCAAACTCATAAATTAATAAACTCTGAACTCTTACTCATTTAAACTTATAAACTCTAAACTCATAAATTCATACACTTATAAACTCATGAACTTATAAATGCATTAATTCATACACGTATGAACTCTCATGAATTCATACACTTATGAACTTTTAAACTCATAAATAGTTCACCATAGCAAACACCCAGAACACTCTAGCAACTGCATAGCAACCACCCAGAACAGCCTAGAAACCACCTGAAATACCTTAGAACACCCTAGCAACACCATAGCAACCACCCACAATACCTTAGAACACCCTAGCAACCACATAATATACCATAGAACACCCTAGCAACCACCCAGAACACCCTAGCAACCGCCCAAAATACCTTAGAACACCCTAGCAACCACCCAAAATGCCTTATAACACCCTAGCAACACCCTAGCAACCACCCAAAATACCTTAGAACACCCTAGCAACCACCCAAAATACATTAGAACACCATAGCAACACCATAGCAACCACCCAAAATACCTTAGAACACCCTAGCAACACCCTAGCAACCACCAAAAATACCTTAGAACACCCTAGCAACACCCTAGCAACCACCCAAAATACCTCAGAACATCCTAGCAACACCCTAGCAACCACCCAAAATACCTTAGAACACCCTAGCAACCACCCAAAATACATTAGAACACCCTAGCAACACCATAGCAACCACCCAAAATACCTTAGAACACCCTAGCAACACCCTAGCAACCACCAAAAATACCTTAGAACACCCTAGCAACACCCTAGCAACCACCCAAAATACCTCAGAACATCCTAGCAACACCCTAGCAACCACCCAAAATACCTTAGAACACCATAGCAACACCATAGCAACCACTCAGAACACCCTAGCAACCACCCAAAATACCTTAGAACACCCTAGCAACCACCCAGAACACCCTAGCAACCACCCAAAATACCTTAGAACACCCTAGCAACACCATAGCAACCACCCAAAATACCTTAGAACACCCTAGCAACCACCAAAATACCTTAGAACACCCTAGCAACACCCTAGCAACCACCCGAAATACCTCAGAACATCCTAGCAACACCCTAGCAACCACCCAAAATACCTTAGAACACCATAGCAACCACCCAAAATGCCTTATAACACCCTAGCAACACCCTAGCAACCACCCAAAATACCTTAGAACACCCTAACAACACCCTAGCAACCACCCAAAATACCTTGAAACACCCTAGCAACACCATAGCAACCACCTAAAATACCCTAGAACACCCTAGCAACCACCCAGAACACCCTAGCAACCACTCAAAATACCTTAGAAACCACTTAGCAACCCACTAGAAACACCCTAGCAACATTTAATTACTTGAAACTATACTTTAACCTTTAAAACTACTTTGAACTTTAAACTAATTTAAACTTCAAACTACTTAAAAATTCAAACTTATTTAAACCTTAAACTACTTTAACTTTCAAACTAATTTAAACTTCAAACTACTTTAAAATTCAAACTAATTTAAACTTTAAACAAATTTAAACTATTTTAAACTTTAAACTAAGTTAAACTATAAACTACTTTAAACTAATTTAAACTTAAAACTAATTTAAACTTCAAACTACTTTAAACTTCTTCAAACTTTGCGGTCCAAACTTTCACAAGCCAACTTAAAGTTTGTCTCGACGAACTTTTTCTAGTTATTATTATTATTCTTCTTAGAAAACTGTTGACTGCTACTCCTCCTAGAGCTTTAACTCTACAAACTCCAAACTCAGACTAGACCTTTGGACTGGTCTGAAGTTAGTTGCTATATCTTTTCTAACTGATCGGACTTACGGTTTTCCTAAAAACTACGATCAAACTCGGAAAAAACTCCCATTGACTTTACATTGCGGAATCTTCAGATTTTCAAACTCCCCAACTGTCAAAAATTCAAATGTAAATCCCTTGAAACCCTAGACTCAATCAAACTGCCATTCTATATACTATATGAGCCATTGAGACTCATTCAAACTAATAAACTCATCTATCTATGACACTCATCCATCTATCTATCTATCTATCTACTTTAAACTAAATTAAACTTCAAACTAAATTAAACTTTAAACTTCAAACTAATTTAAACTTCAAACTTATTTAAACTTTAAACTTCAAACTTATTTAAACTTTAAACTTCAAACTAATTTAAACTTTAAACTCATAAACTCGTACACTTATAAACTCATACACTTATAAACTCATGAATTCATACACTTATGAACTCAAACTCATAAATTAATAAACTCTGAACTCTTACTCATTTAAACTTATAAACTCCAAACTCATTAATTCATACACGTATGAACTCTCATGAATTCATACACTTATGAACTTTTAAACTCATAAATAGTTCACCATAGCAAACACCCAGAACACTCTAGCAACTGCATAGCAACCACCCAGAACAGCGTAGAAACCAACTGAAATACCTTAGAACACCCTAGCAACACCATAGCAACCACCCACAATACCTTAGAACACCCTAGCAACCACATAATATACCTTAGAACACCCTAGCAACCACCCAGAACACCCTAGCAACCGCCCAAGATACCTTAGAACACCCTAGCAACCACCCAAAATGCCATATAACACCCTAGCAACACCCTAGCAACCACCCAAAATACCTTAGAACACCCTAGCAACCACCCAAAATACATTAGAACACCATAGCAACACCATAGCAACCACCCAAAATACCTTAGAACACCCTAGCAACACCCTAGCAACCACCAAAAATACCTTAGAACACCCTAGCAACCACCCGAAATACCTCAGAACATCCTAGCAACACCCTAGCAACCACCCAAAATACCTTAGAACACCCTAGCAACACCATAGCAACCACCCAAAATACCTTAGAACACCCTAGCAACCACCAAAAATACCTTAGAACACCCTAGCAACACCCTAGCAACCACCCGAAATACCTCAGAACATCCTAGCAAAACCCTAGCAACCACCCAAAATACCTTAGAACACCCTAGCAACCACCCAGAACACCCTAGCAACCACCCAAAATACCTTAGAACACCCTAGCAACCACCCAAAATACCTTAGAACACCCTAGCAACACCCTAGCAACCACCCAAAATACCCTAGAACACCCTAGCAACCACCCGAAATACCTCAGAACATCCTAGCAACACCATAGCAACCACCCAAAATACCTTAAAACACCCTAGCAACCACCCAAAATACCCTAGAACACCCTAGCAACCACCCGAAATACATTAGAACACCCTAGCAACACCCTAGCAACCACCCAAAATACCTTAGAACACCCTAGCAACACCCTAGCAACCACCAAAAATACCTTAGAACACCCTAGCAACCACCCGAAATACCTTAGAACACCATAGCAACACCATAGCAACCACCCAAAATACCTTAGAACACCCTAACAACACCCTAGCAACCACCCAAAATACCTTAGAACACCCTAGCAACCACCCAAAATACATTAGAACACCCTAGCAACACCATAGCAACCACCCAAAATACCTTAGAACACCCTAGCAACCACCCAAAATAACTTAGAACACCCTAGCAACCACCCAAAATACCTTAGAACACCCTAGCAACACCATAGCAACCACCCAAAATACCTTAGAACACCCTAGCAACACCCTAGCAACCACCCGAAATACCTCAGAACATCCTAGCAACACCCTAGCAACCACCCAAAATACCTTAGAACACCCTAGCAACACCATAGCAACCACCCAAAATACCTTAGAACACCCTAGCAACCACCAAAAATACCTTACAACACCCTAGCAACCACCCGAAATACCTCAGAACATCCTAGCAACACCCTAGCAACCACCCAAAATACCTTAGAACACCCTAACAACACCCTAGCAACCACCCAAAATACCTTAAAACACCCTAGCAACACCATAGCAACCACCTAAAATACCCTAGAACACCCTAGCAACCACCCAGAACACCCTAGCAACCACTCAAAATACCTTAGAAACCACCTAGCAACCCACTAGAAACACCCTTGCAACATTTAATTACTTGAAACTATACTTTAACCTTTAAACTACTTTGAACTTAAAACTATTTAAAACTTTAAACTACTTTAAACTAATTTAAACTTCAAACTACTTTAAAATTCAAACTTATTTAAACTTTAAACTACTTTAACTTTCAAACTAATTTAAACTTCAAACTACTTTAAAATTCAAACTAATTTAAACTTTAAATTAATTTAAACTATTTTAAACTTTAAACTAAGTTAAACTATAAACTACTTTAAACTAATTTAAACTTCAAACTAATTTAAACTTTAAACTAATTTAAACTTCAAACTACTTTAAACTTCTTCAAACTTTGCGGTCCAAACTTTCACAAGCCAACTTAAAGTTTGTCTCGACGAACTTTTTCTAGTTATTATTATTATTATTATTCTTTTTCTGAGACTAAAATTTCAAACTCTAACTCCTCCTAGAGCTTTAACTCCACATACTCCAAACTCGGCACGGACACTCAAACTGTTCTGACTCGAGTTGCTATATCTTTTCTAACTGATCGGACTTACGGTTTTCCTAAAAACTGCGATCAAACTCGGAAAAAACTCCCATTGACTTTACATTGCGGAACTTTCAAAAATTCAAATCCCAACTGTCATTTTCACACAGACACAAAAGGGCCTGACAGCCCTGCTGTCAGGCAGACCTCTCTCTCTCCCTAGGAGGATTTATTTTATCAAGCAGCCAATAAGTAATGGCCCTAAATCTTCAAAGCCACACCATAGCAACCAGTTACAGCACCCTAGCAACCGTGGGCGATAGGCACGAGGCCGCAGGCCTCGTGCCATACTAAATAACTCTATAAAAACTCTATAAAAACTCTATAAAAACTCCAAATAAAAACTCCACAGTAATTATCTGTTAAAAAATACACGCCGACATCACACACGCCTGATTGAGGCGTCAAATTGTGCGGATTATTTAGGAGAGGTGTGCTGTGACTTTTCTTAGCGATCGGGGGTACGGTGTTCGCCCCAGGGGCAAATAATTGGGTAAAAAAAATCCCATAGACTTAACACTGCCACAAACTTTGACGACACGTAGCACTGACCGATGATTTCTCAGAAACTTGTAATTTACCACATTTGATGAGGCTGGTAGGCTCTGTAAGAACATACCTCACAATGGGGTAAAAGTTGCACCCCTGGGGGGCAGGAGCGGCCCAAAGTTGCCCCATTGACTTACTATGGTGTAGGACGGCCCATGAAATGCATGCGTTTTTCCTACTATGGTAAATTGTATTGTGATTTTGTATTGAACATAGCTCTGAGTCACAGTGTAATAGAGACAAGGGGGCGGGCTCAATTTTCTCAGACGACCAATCAGTCTCTCAGGATCATTGTGAAGCTATCAAGCCACGCCCTAGCAACCATTTAGAGCACCCTTAGCAACAACTCCCATAGACTTCCATTGAAAGAGATCGAAGGGATATCTCTGGACTGAATTGTCATAGAAACATGAGGGTGGTCTCGTTTGACTCGGGGCAGCAAACAGCCAATCATGAATCACCTCAACACTTCCTAGCCACGCCCTAGCAACCATTGACGAGCACCTTAGCAACCAAAATCCAAAGAGGAATATCGTCCATTCTGAATGTCACAGAGGCTTGGTTTAAACCATTGAGTTGGTTTAAACCATTCATACTGACAAGCAGCCTTTGGAGTTTCATGATTGGCAGCTGCCAAGCCACTCCCTAGCAACCAAACAGAGTACCCTAGCAACCATTTTGCAAGACCTACATCTCTGCATCAGAACATGGTATAGAGATGGGGGTTGGTTTATATCATTCATACTGACAAGCAGCCTTTGGAGTTTCATGATTGGCAGCAGCAAAGCCACTCCCTAGCAACCAAACAGAGTACCCTAGCAACCATTTTGTAACAGCTATATCTCAGCATCAGAACATTGTATCGCGATAGGGGTTGGGTCTTTTGACTCATGCTAGCACACAGGACTTTCAACATGCTTAACATGCTAGCTGTGAATAGCTACATGCTAATATTGATTAGCTAAGTGCTAAATCATGCCATGAACATTATAAAAACTCTATAGTAACCATAGATGAACACTACCAACCACCTAGTAACACCATAGCAACCACCCAGAATACCATAGCAACCACCTAAAACACCCTAGCAACCACCCAGAACACCCTAGCAACCACCCAGAATACCCTAGCAACCGCCTAGCAACACCCTAGCAACCACCTAGAACACCCTAGCAACCACCCAGAATACCCTAGCAACCGCCTAGCAACACCCTAGCAACCACCCAGAATACCCTAGCAACCACCTAGCAACACCCTAGCAACCACCCAGAACACCCCAGCAACCGCCTAGCAACACCCTAGCAACCACCCAGAACACCCTAGCAACCACCCAGAACACCATAGCAACCACCTAGAACACCCTAGCAACCGCCTAACAACCACCCAGAACACCCTAGCAACTACCTAGCAACCACCCAAAATACCTTAGAACACCCTAGCAACACCATAGCAACCAAACAAAATACCTTAGAACACCCTAACAACACCCTAGCAACCACCCAAAATACCTTAGAACATCCTAGCAACACTATAGCAACCACCCAGAACACCCTAGCAACCACTCAAAATACCTTAGCAACCGCCTAGCGACCACCCAGAACACCCTAGCAACCACCCAAAATACCTTAAAACATCCTAGCAACACCATAGCAACCACCCAGAACACCCTAGCAACCACCCAAAATACCTTAGAACACCCTAGCAACACCATAGCAACCACCCAGAACACCCTAGCAACTGCCTTGCAACCACCCAGAACACCATAGCAACCACCTAACAACCAACCAGAACACCCTAGCAACCACCCAGAACACCCTAGCAACTGCCTAACAACCACCCAGAACACCATAGCAACCCACTAGAAACACTGTAGCAACTTTAAATTACTTCAAACTATACTTTAAACTTTAAACTAATTTAAACTTCAAACTACTTTAAACTTTAAACTAAATTAAAATTCAATCTACTTTAAAATTCAAACTAATTTAAACTTTAAACTACTTTAAATTTCAAACTAATTTAAATTTTCAAACTAATTTAAACTTCTTCAAACTTTCTGTTCCAAACTTTCACAAGCCAACTTAAAGTTTGTCTCGACGAACTTTTTCTAGTTAAGTTGGCTTGGAGAGCCAACTTACTGATATTGTACTTAAACTTATTATTATTATTCTTTTTCTGAGACTAAAATTTTCAAACACTATCTCCTCCTAGAGCTTTAACTCCACATACTCCAAACTCGGCACGGACACTCAAACTGTTTTGACTCGAGTTGCTATATCTTTTCTAACTGATCGGACTTACGGTTTTCCTAAAAATGACGCTCAAAGTCGGAAAAAACTCCCATTGACTTTACATTGCGGAATGTTCAGATTTTCAAACTCCCCAACTGTCAAAATTTCAAATCTAAATACCTTGAAGCCCTAGACTGAATCAAACTGCCATTCTATACACTATATGAGCCATTGAGACTCATTTAAACTAATAAACTCATCTAACTATTGCACTTATCTATCTAATCTTAAACTCATAATAAATTAATAAACTCTAAAATTGAACTCTTAGACTCATTTAAACTTATAAACTCTAAACTCTAAACTCATAAACTCTAAATTCATAAATCCATACTCTTATAAACTCTCATAAACTATTAAACTCATAAATTAATAAACTCTGGACACTTACTCATTTAAACTTATGAACTCTAAACTCCTAAATTAATAAACTCTGAACTCTTACTCATTTAAACTTATAATCTCATGAATTTATACACTTATAAACTCATAAACATAGAAACTCATAAATTCATAAACTTATGAACTCTCATGAAATCATACTTATGAACTTTAAAACTCATAAATAGTTCACCATAGCAACTTCTCAGAACACCCAAGCAACCGCTCAAAACACCCTAGCAACACCCTAGCAACCACCCAGAACACCCTAGGAAACAACCAAAATACCTTATAACACTCTAGCAACCGCCCAAAATACCTTACAACACCTTAGCAACACCATAGCAACCAACAAAAATAAATTAGAACACCATAGCAACCACCCAGAGCACCCTAGCAACCGCCTAGCAACCCCCAGAACACCCTAGTAACCACCCAAAACACCTTAGAACACCCTAGCAACACCATAGCAACCGCCCAAAATACCTTAGAACACCCTAGCAACACCCTAGCAACCACCCAGAACACCATAGCAACCACCCAAAATACCTTAGAACACCCTAGCAACACCATAGCAACCGCCCAATATACCTTAGAACACCATGGCAACCACCCAGAACACCCTAGCAACCACCCAAAATACCTTAGAACACCCCAGCAACACCATAGCAACCAACCAAAATACCTTAGAACACCCTAACAACACCCTAGCAACCACCAAAAATACCCTAGAACATCCTAGCAACACCATAGCAACCACCCAAAACACCCTAGCAACCACTCAAAATACCTTAGCAACCGCCTAGCGACCACCCAGAACACCCTAGCAACCACTCAAAATACCTTAAAACATCCTAGCAACACCATAGCAACCACCCAGAACACCCTAGCAACCACCCAAAATACCTTAGAACACCCTAGCAACACCATAGCAACCACCCAGAACACCCTAGCAACTGCCTAGCAACCACCCAGAACACCATAGCAACCACCTAGAACACCCTAGCAACCGCCTAACAACCACCCAGAACACCCTAGCAACTACCTAGCGACCACCCAAAATACCTTAGAACACCCTAGCAACACCATAGCAACCAAACAAAATACCGTAGAACACCCTAACAACACCCTAGCAACCACCCAAAATACCTTTGAACATCCTAGCAACACCATAGCAACCACCCAGAACACCCTAGCAACCACTTAAAATACCTTAGCAACCGCCTAGCGACCACCCAGAACACCCTAGCAACCACCCAAAATACCTTAAAACATCCTAGCAACACCATAGCAACCACCCAGAACACCCTAGCAACCACCCAAAATACCTTAGAACACCCTAGCAACACTATAGCAACCACCCAGAACACCCTAGCAACTGCCTAGCAACCACCCAGAACACCATAGCAACCACCCAGAACACCCTAGCAACTACCTAGCAACCACCCAGAACACCATAGCAACCACCCAGAACAACCTAGCAACAGCCTAACAACCAACCAGAACACCCTAGCAACCACCCAGAACACCCTAGCAACTGCCTAGCAACCACCCAGAACACCCTAGCAACCGCCTAACAACCACCCAGAACACCCTAGCAAATGCCTAGCTACCACCCAGAACACCATAGCAACCCACTAGAAACACCGTATCAACTTTAAATTACTCCAAACTATACTTTAAACTTTAAACTAATTTAAACTTCAAACTACTTTAAACTTTAAACTAAATTAAAATTCAAACTACTTTAAATTTCAAACTAATTTAAATTTTCAAACTAATTTAAATTTCTTCAAACTTTCTGTTCCAAACTTTCACAAGCCAACTTAAAGTTTGTCTCATCAAACTTTTTTCTAGTTAAGTTGGCTTGGAGAGCCAACTTACTGATATTGTACTTAAACTTATTATTATTAAGTTGGCTTGTGAGAGCCAACTTACTGAAATCCTATTTAAACTTATTATTATTATTATTAAGTTGGCTTGTGAGAGCCAACTTACTGAAATCCTATTTAAACTTATTATTATTATTATTATTATTCTTCTTCTGCCCCCTAAAATTTCTGACTCTAACTCCTCCTAGAGCTTTAACTCCACATACTCCAAACTCGGCACGGACACTCAAACTGTTCTCACTTAGTGTGCTATATCTTTTCTAACTGATCGGACTTACGGTTTTCCTAAAAATGACGATCGAAACTCGAAAAAAACCATTTGAAAATCCCATTGACTTAACATTGCGGAATGTTCAGACTGTCAAACTCCCCAACTGTCAAAATTTCAAATCTAAATCCCTTGAAGCCCTGGACTCAAACTGCCATTCTATACACTATATGAGCCATTGAGACTCATTTAAACTAATGAACTCATCAATGACACTTCTAACTATCTAATCTTAAACTCTTAAACTCATAATAAATTAATAAACTCTAAACTTGAACTCTTAGACTCATTTAAACTTATAAACTCTAAACTCATAAACTCTAAATTCATAAACCCATACTCTTATAAACTCTCATAAACTATTAAACTCATAAGTTAATAAACTCTGGACACTTACTCATTTAAACTTATAAACTCTAAACTCATAAATTAATCAACTCTGAACTCTTACTCATTTAAACTTAAAATCTCATGAATTTATACACTTATAAACTCATAAACATAGAAACTCATGAATTCATACACTAATGAACTCTCATGAATTCATACACTAATGAACTCTCATGAATTCATACACTAATGAACTCAAACTCATAAATTAATAAACTCTGAACTCTTACTCATTTAAACTTATAAACTCCAAACTCATAAATTCATACACTTATAAACTCATGAACTTATAAATGCATTAATTCATACACGTATGAACTCTCATGAATTCATACACTTATCAACTTTTAAACTCATAAATAGTTCACCATAGCAAACACCCAGAACACTCTAGCAACTGCATAGCAACCACCCAGAACACCCTAGAAACCAACTGAAATACCTTAGAACACCCTAGCAACACCATAGCAACCACCCACAATACCTTAGAACACCCTAGCAACCACATAATATACCTTAGAACACCCTAGCAACCACCCAGAACACCCTAGCAACCGCCCAAAATACCTTAGAACACCCTAGCAACCACCCAAAATGCCTTAAAACACCCTAGCAACACCATAGCAACCACCCAAAATACCTTAGAACACCCTAGCAACACCCTAGCAACCACCAAAAATACCTTAGAACACCCTAGCAACCACCCGAAATACCTCAGAACATCCTAGCAACACCCTAGCAACCACCCAGAACACCCTAGAAACCAACTGAAATACCTTAGAACACCCTAGCAACACCATAGCAACCACCCACAATACCTTAGAACACCCTAGCAACCACATAATATACCTTAGAACACCCTAGCAACCACCCAGAACACCCTAGCAACCGCCCAAAATACCTTAGAACACCCTAGCAACCACCCAAAATGCCTTATAACACCCTAGCAACACCATAGCAACCACCCAAAATACCTTAGAACACCCTAGCAACACCCTAGCAACCACCAAAAATACCTTAGAACACCCTAGCAACCACCCGAAATACCTCAGAACATCCTAGCAACACCCTAGCAACCACCCAAAATACCTTAGAACACCATAGCAACACCATAGCAACCACCCAGAACACCCTAGCAACCACCCAAAATACCTTAGAACACCCTAGCAACCACCCAGAACACCCTAGCAACCACCCAAAATACCTTAGAACACCCTAGCAACCACCCAAAATAACTTAGAACACCCTAGCAACCACCCAAAATACCTTGGAACACCCTAGCAACACCATAGCAACCACCCAAAATACCTTAGAACACCCTAGCAACCACCAAAAATACATTAGAACACCCTAGCAACACCCTAGCAACCACCCGAAATACCTCAGAACATCCTAGCAACACCCTAGCAACCACCCAAAATACCTTAGAACACCATAGCAACACCATAGCAACCACCCAAAATACCTTAGAACACCCTAGCAACACTCTAGCAACCACCAAAAATACCTTAGAACACCCTAGCAACACCCTAGCAACCACCCGAAATACCTCAGAACATCCTAGCAACACCCTAGCAACCACCCAAAATACCTTAGAACACCCTAGCAACCACCAAAAATACCTCAGAACACCCTAGCAACACCATAGCAACCGCCAAAATGCCTTAGAACACCATAGCAACCACACACAACACCCTAGCAACCACCTAAAATACCCTAGAACACCCTAGCAACCACCCAGAACACCCTAGCAACCACTCAAAATACCTTAGAAACCACCTAGCAACCCACTAGAAACACCCTTGCAACATTTAATTACTTGAAACTATACTTTAACCTTTAAACTACTTTGAACTTTAAACTATTTAAAACTTTAAACTACTTTAAACTAATTTAAACTTCAAACTACTTTAAAATTCAAACTTATTTAAACTTTAAACTACTTTAACTTTCAAACTAATTTAAACTTCAAACTACTTTAAAATTCAAACTAATTTAAACTTTAAATTAATTTAAACTATTTTAAACTTTAAACTAAGTTAAACTATAAACTACTTTAAACTAATTTAAACTTCAAACTAATTTAAACTTTAAACTAATTTAAACTTCAAACTACTTTAAACTTCTTCAAACTTTGCGGTCCAAACTTTCACAAGCCAACTTAAAGTTTGTCTCGACGAACTTTTTCTAGTTATTATTATTATTCTTCTTAGAAAACTGTTGACTGCTACTCCTCCTAGAGCTTTAACTCTACAAACTCCAAACTCAGACTAGACCTTTGGACTGGTCTGAAGTTAGTTGCTATATCTTTTCTAACTGATCGGACTTACGGTTTTCCTAAAAACTACGATCAAACTCGGAAAAAACTCCCATTGACTTTACATTGCGGAATCTTCAGATTTTCAAACTCCCCAACTGTCAAAAATTCAAATGTAAATCCCTTGAAACCCTAGACTCAATCAAACTGCCATTCTATATACTATATGAGCCATTGAGACTCATTCAAACTAATAAACTCATCTATCTATGACACTTATCCATCTATCTATCTATCTACTTTAAACTAAATTAAACTTCAAACTAAATTAAACTTTAAACTTCAAACTAATTTAAACTTGAAACTTATTTAAACTTTAAACTTCAAACTAATTTAAACTTTAAACTCATAAACTCGTACACTTATAAACTCATACACTTATGAACTCAAACTCATAAATGAATAAACTCTGAACTCTTACTCATTTAAACTTATAAACTCTAAACTCATAAATTCATACACTTATAAACTCATGAACTTATAAATGCATTAATTCATACACATATGAACTCTCATGAATTCATACACTTATGAACTTTTAAACTCATAAATAGTTCACCATAGCAAACACCCAGAACACTCTAGCAACTGCATAGCAACCACCCAGAACACCCTAGAAACCAACTGAAATACCTTAGAACACCCTAGCAACACCATAGCAACCACCCACAATACCTTAGAACACCCTAGCAACCACATAATATACCTTAGAACACCCTAGCAACCACCCAGAACACCCTAGCAACCGCCCAAAATACCTTAGAACACCCTAGCAACCACCCAAAATGCCTTATAACACCCTAGCAACACCCTAGCAACCACCAAAAATAACTTAGAACACCCTAGCAACCACCCAGAACACCCTAGCAACCGCCCAAAATACCTTAGAACACCCTAGTAACCACCCAAAATGCCTTATAACACCCTAGCAACACCCTAGCAACCACCCAAAATACCTTAGAACACCCTAGCAACCACCCAAAATACATTAGAACACCATAGCAACACCATAGCAACCACCCAAAATACCTTAGAACACCCTAGCAACACCCTAGCAACCACCAAAAATACCTTACAACACCCTAGCAACCACCCGAAATACCTCAGAACATCCTAGCAACACCCTAGCAACCACCCAAAATACCTTAGAACACCATAGCAACACCATAGCAACCACCCAAAATACCTTAGAACACCCTAACAACACCCTAGCAACCACCCAAAATGCCTTATAACACCCTAGCAACACCCTAGCAACCACCCAAAATACCTTAGAACACCCTAGCAACACCCTAGCATCCACCAAAAATACCTTAGAACATCCTAGCAACACCCTAGCAACCACCCAAAATACCTCAAAACATCCTAGCAACACCCTAGCAACCACCCAAAATACCTTAGAACACCATAGCAACACCATAGCAACCACCCAAAATACCTTAGAACACCCTAACAACACCCTAGCAACCACCCAAAATACCTTAAAACACCCTAGCAACACCATAGCAACCACCTAAAATACCCTAGAACACCCTAGCAACCACCCAGAACACCCTAGCAACCACTCAAAATACCTTAGAAACCACCTAGCAACCCACTAGAAACACCCTAGCAACATTTAATTACTTGAAACGATACTTTAACCTTTAAACTACTTTGAACTTTAAACTATTTAAAACTTTAAACTACTTTAAACTACTTTAAACTAATTTAAACTTCAAACTAATTTAAACTTTAAATTAATTTAAACTATTTTAAACTTTAAACTAAGTTAAACTATAAACTACTTTAAACTAATTTAAACTTCAAACTAATTTAAACTTTAAACTAATTTAAACTTCAAACTACTTTAAACTTCTTCAAACTTTGCGGTCCAAACTTTCACAAGCCAACTTAAAGTTTGTCTCGACGAACTTTTTCTAGTTATTATTATTATTCTTCTTACTCAAATTTACAACTCTAACTCCTCCTAGAGCTTTAACTCCACATACTCCAAACTCGGCATGGACACTCAAACTGTTCTGACTCGGTGTGCTATATCTTTTCTAACTGATCGGACTTACAGTTTTCTTAAAAATTAATATTAAATATCATAAAATTCCCATAGACTTTCATTGCAGCATGTTCAAAATGAGCCAAGGCTACGGTGGCCCAGTAGTGCACAACATAAAAACTCAAATCTAAACTCCCTGAAGCCCTAGACTCAATTAAACTACCATTCAATGTACTAATATCTATCTATCTATCTATCTATCTATCTATCTATCTATCTATCTATCTATCTATCTTTCTAAATAATCTATCTAACTAATCTATCTATCTTTCTAACTAATCTATCTATCTATCGATCTTTCTTTCTAACTAATCTATTTATCTTTCTAACTAATCTATCTATCTATCTATCTATCTATCTATCTATCTATCTATCTATCTATCTTATCTATCTTTCTAAATAATCTATCTATCTATCTTTCTAACTAATCTATCTATCTATCTTTCTAACTAATATATCTATCTATCTATCTATCTATCTATCTATCTATCTATCTATCTATCTTTATTTCTTTCTAACTAATCTTTTCTTTCTTTCTAACTAATCTTTCTTTCTTTCTTTCTTTCTTTCTTTCTTTCTTTCTTTCTTTCTTTCTTTCTTTCTTTCTTTCTTTCTTTCTTTCCTTCTAACTAATCCATCCTTCTTTCTTTCTTACTGATCTATCTTTCTTTCTGTCTTTCTAACTAATCTTTCTTTATTTCTTTCTAACTAATCTTTTCTTTTTTTCTAACTAATCTTTCTTTCTTTCTTTCTAATTATCTTTCTTTCTTTTTACCTAATCTTTCTTTCTTTTTCTTTCTTTCTTTCCAACTAATCTCTTTCTTTCTTTCTTTCTTTCTTTCTTTCTTTCTTTCTTTCTTTCTTTCTTACTGATCTATCTTTCTTTCTATCTTATCTTTCTTTCTGTCTTTCTAACTAATCTTTCTTTATTTCTTTCTAACTGATCTTTTCTTTCTTTCTAACTAATCTTTCTTTCTTTCTTTCTTTCTTTCTTTCTTTCTTTCTTTCTTTCTTTCTTTCTTTCTTTCTAACTAATCCATCATTCTTTCTTTCTGACTAATCCATCTTTCTTTCTTTCTAACTAATCTTTCTTTCATTCTTTCTAACTAATCTTTCTTTCTTTCTAAGTAATCCATCTTTCTTTCTTTCTAACTAATCTATCTTTCTTTCTTTTTAACTAATCTATCTATCTTTCTTTCTAACTAATCTATCTATCTTTCTTTTTAACTATTCTATCTATCTTTCTTTCTAACTAATCTATCTATCTTTCTTTTTAACTAATCTATCTATCTTTCTTTCTTTTTAACTAATCTATCTATCTTTCTTTCTTTCTAACTAATCTTTCTTTCTAACTAATCTTTCTTTCTTTCTTTTTTACTGATCTATCTTTCTAACTAACTAATCTTTCTTTCTTTCTAACTAATCTTTCTTTCTTTCTAACTAATCTTTCTTTCTTTTGTAACTAATCTTTCTTTCTTTCTAACTAATCTTTCTTTCTTTCTAACTAATCTTTCTTTCTTTCTTACTGATCTATCTTTCTTTCTAACTAACTAATCTTTTTCTAACTGATGATCTTTTCTTTCTTTCTTTCTTTCTTTCTTTCTTTCTAACTAATTTTCTTTCTTTCTTTCTAACTAATCTTTCTTTCTTTCATTCTTTCTAACTAATCTTTCTTTCTTTCTAAGTAATCCATCTTTCTTTCTTTCTTTCTAACTAGTCTTTCTTTCTTTCTTTCTTTCTTTTTAACTAATCTATCTATCTTTCTTTCTTTTTAACTAATCTATATATCTTTCTTTCTAACTAATCTATCTATCTTTCTTTCTTTTTAACTAATCTATCTATCTATCTTTCTTTTTAACTAATCTATCTATCTATCTATCTTTCTTTCTAACTAATCCTTCTTTCTTTCTAACTAATCTTTCTTTCTTTCTTTCTTTCTAACAAATCTTTCTTCTCTCTTTCTTCTTTCTTTCTTTCTTTCTTCTCTCTGTCTTCTTTCTTTCTTTCTTTCTTCTCTTTGTCTTCTTTCTTTCTTTCTTTTCTTTCTAACTAATCTTCTTTCTTTCTTTCTTTCTTTCTTTCTAACTAATCTTTCTTTCTTCCTAATATTTCTTTCTTTTTTCTTTCTTTCTTTCTTTCTTTCTTTCTTTCTTTCTTTCTTTCTTTCTTTCTTTCTTTCTTTCTTTCTAACTAATCTTTCTTCTTTCTTTCTTTCTTCCTAATATTTCTTTCTTTTTTTCTTTCTTTCTTTCTAACTAATCTTTCTTTCTTTCTTTCTTTCTTTCTTTCTTTCTTTCTAACTAATATTCTTTCTTTCTTTCTTTCTTTCTTTCTAACTAATCTTTCTTTCTTTCTTTCTTTCTTTCTTTCTTTCTAACTAATCTTTCTTTCTTTTTTTCTTTCTTTCTTTCTTTCTTTCTTTCTTTCTTTCTTTCTTTCTTTCTTTCTTTCTTTCTTTCTAACTAATCTTCTTTGTTTCTTTCTTTCTAACTAATCTTTCTTCTTTCTTTCTTTCTTTCTTTCTTTCTTTCTAACTAATCTTTCTTTCTTTCTAACTAATCTTTCTTCTTTCTTTCTTTCTTTCTCTCTAACTAATCTTTCTTCTTTCTTTCTTTCTTTCTTTCTTTCTTCCTTTCTTTCTTTCTTTCTTTCTTTCTTTCTTTATAACTAATCTTTCTTTCTAACTAATCTTTCTTCTTTCTTTCTTTCTTTCTAACTAATCTTTCTTTCTTTCTAACTAATCTTTCTTCTTTCTTTCTTTCTTTCTAACTAATCTTTCTTCTTTCTTTCTTTCTTTCTTACTTTCTAACTAATCTTTCTTTCTTTCTTTCTTTCTTTCTTTCTAACTAATCTTTCTTCTTTCTTTCTTTCTCTCTTTCTAACTAATCTTTCTTCTTTCTTTCTTTCTTTCTAACTAATCTTTCTTCTTTCTTTCTTTCTTTCTTTCTTTCTAACTAATCTTTCTTTCTTTCATTCTTTCTAACTAATCTTTCTTTCTTTCTTTCTTTCTAACTAGTCTTTCTTTCTTTCTTTTTAACTAATCTATCTATCTTTCTTTCTTTTTAACTAATCTATATATCTTTCTTTCTAACTAATCTATCTATCTTTCTTTCTTTTTAACTAATCTATCTATCTTTCTTTCTTTTTAACTAATCTATCTATCTATCTTTCTTTTTAACTAATCTATCTATCTATCTTTCTTTCTAACTAATCTTTCTTCTCTCTTTCTTCTTTCTTTCTTTCTTTCTTTCTTCTCTCTTTCTTCTTTCTTTCTTTCTTTCTTTCTTTTCTTTCTAACTAATCTTTCTTCTTTCTTTCTTTCTTTCTTTCTTTCTTTCTTTCTTTCTTTCTAACTAATCTTCTTTCTTTCTTTCTTTCTTTCTTTCTAACTAATCTTTCTTTCTTTCTCTTTCTTTCTTTCTTTCTAACTAATATTCTTTCTTTCTTTCTTTCTTTCTTTCTTTCTAACTAATCTTTCTTTCTTTCTTTCTTTCTTTCTAACTAATCTTTCTTTCTTTTTTTCTTTCTTTCTTTCTTTCTTTCTTTCTTTCTTTCTTTCTTTCTTTCTTTCTTTCTAACTAATCTTCTTTGTTTCTTTCTTTCTAACTAATCTTTCTTCTTTCTTTCTTTCTTTCTTTCTTTCTTTCTAACTAATCTTTCTTTCTTTCTAACTAATCTTTCTTCTTTCTTTCTTTCTCTCTAACTAATCTTTCTTCTTTCTTTCTTTCTTTCTTCCTTTCTTTCTTTCTTTCTTTCTTTATAACTAATCTTTCTTTCTAACTAATCTTTCTTCTTTCTTTCTTTCTTTCTAACTAATCTTTCTTTCTTTCTAACTAATCTTTCTTCTTTCTTTCTTTCTTTCTAACTAATCTTTCTTCTTTCTTTCTTTCTTTCTTTCTTTCTTACTTTCTAACTAATCTTTCTTTCTTTCTTTCTTTCTTTCTAACTAATCTTTCTTCTTTCTTTCTTTCTCTCTTTCTAACTAATCTTTCTTCTTTCTTTCTTTCTTTCTAACTAATCTTTCTTCTTTCTTTCTTTCTTTCTTTCTTTCTAACTAATCTTTCTTTCTTTCATTTTTTCTAACTAATCTTTCTTTCTTTCTTTCTTTCTTTCTAACTAGTCTTTCTTTCTTTTTAACTAATCTATCTATCTTTCTTTCTTTTTAACTAATCTATATATCTTTCTTTCTAACTAATCTATCTATCTTTCTTTCTTTTTAACTAATCTATCTATCTTTCTTTTTAACTAATCTATCTATCTATCTTTCTTTTTAACTAATCTATCTATCAATATTTCTTTCTAACTAATCTTTCTTCTCTCTTTCTTCTTTCTTTCTTTCTTTCTTTCTTCTCTCTTTCTTCTTTCTTTCTTTCTTTCTTTTCTTTCTAACTAATCTTTCTTCTTTCTTTCTTTCTTTCTTTCTTTCTTTCTTTCTAACTAATCTTCTTTCTTTCTTTCTTTCTTTCTAACTAATCTTTCTTTCTTTCTTTCTTTCTTTCTTTCTTTCTAACTAATCTTTCTTTCTTCCTAATATTTATTTCTTTTTTCTTTCTTTCTTTCTTTCTTTCTTTCTTTCTTTCTAACTAATCTTTCTTCTTTCTTTCTTTCTTCCTAATATTTCTTTCTTTTTTCTTTCTTTCTTTCTAACTAATCTTTCTTTCTTTCTTTCTTTCTTTCTTTCTTTCTTTCTAACTAATCTTTCTTTCTTTCTAACTAATCTTCTTTCTTTCTTTCTTTCTTTCTTTCTTTCTTTCTTTCTTTCTTACTTTCTAACTAATCTTTCTTCTTTCTTTCTTTCTTTCTTTCTTTCTTTCTTACTTTCTAACTAATCTTTCTTTCTTTCTTTCTAACTAATCTTTCTTTCTTTCTAACTAATCTTTCTTCTTTCTTTCTTTCTTTCTTTATAACTAATCTTTCTTTCTAACTAATCTTTCTTCTTTCTTTCTTTCTTTCTTTCTTTCTTTCTTTCTTTCTTTCTTTATAACTAATCTTTCTTTCTTTATAACTAATCTTTCTTCTTTCTTTCTTTCTTTCTTTCTTTCTAACTAATCTTTCTTCTTTCTTTCTTTCTTTCTTTCTTTCTTTCTTTCTTTCTTTCTTTCTAACTAATCTTAATTTCTTTCTAACTAATCTTTCTTTCTTTCTTTCTTTCTTTCTAACTAATCTTTCTTTCTTCCTAATATTTCTTTCTTTCTTTCTTTCTTTCTTTCTTTCTTTCTTTCTTTCTTTCTTTCTTTCTTTCTTTCTTTCTTTCTTTCTTTCTAACTAATCTTTCTTCTTTCTTTCTTTCTTTCTTTCTTTCTAACTAATCTTTCTTTCTTTATAACTAATCTTTCTTCTTTCTTTCTTTCTTTCTTTCTTTCTTTCTAACTAATCTTTCTTCTTTCTTTCTTTCTTTCTTTCTTTCTAACTAATCTTTCTTTCTTTCTTTCTTTCTAACTAATCTTTCTTTCTTTCTTTCTCTCTTTCTAACTAAACTTTCTTCTTTCTTTCTTTCTTTCTTTCTAACTAATCTTTCTTTCTTTCTAACTAATCTTTCTTCTTTCTTTCTTTCTTTCTTTCTAACTAATCTTTCTTTCTTTCTAGCTAATCTTTCTTTCTTTCTTTCTTTCTAACTAATCTTTCTTCTTTCTTTCTTTCTTTCTTTCTTTCTTTCTTTCTAACTAATCTTTCTTCTTTCTTTCTTTCTTTCTAACTAATCTTTCTTCTTTCTTTCTTTCTCTCTTTCTAACTAATCTTTCTTCTTTCTTTCTTTCTTTCTAACTAATCTTTCTTTCTTTCTAAGTAATCCATCTTTCTTTCTTTCTTTCTAACTAGTCTTTCTTTCTTTCTAACTAATCTATCTTTCTTTCTTTTTAACTAATCTATCTATCTTTCTTTCTAACTAATCTATCTATCTTTCTTTCTTTCTAACTAATCATTCTTTCTTTCTTTCTAACTAATCTTTCTTTTTTCTTACTGATCTATCTTTCTTTCTAACTGATCATCTTTTCTTTCTTTCTTTCTTTCTTTCTAACTAATCTTTCTTTCTTTCATTCTTTCTAACTAATCTTTCTTTCTTTCTAAGTAATCCATCTTTCTTTCTTTCTTTCTAACTAGTCTTTCTTTCTTTCTAACTAATCTATCTTTCTTTCTTTTTAACTAATCTATCTATCTTTCTAACTAATCTATCTATCTTTCTTTCTTTTTAACTAATCTATCTATCTAATCTAATCTATCTCTCTCTCTTTCTAACTAATCTTTCTTCTTTCTTTCTTTCTTTCTTTCTTTCTTTCTTTCTTTCTTTCTTTCTTTATAACTAATCTTTCTTTCTAACTAATCTTTCTTCTTTCTTTCTTTCTTTCTTTCTTTCTAACTAATCTTTCTTTCTTTCTAACTAATCTTTCTTCTTTCTTTCTTTCTTGCTTTCTTTCTAACTAATCTTTCTTCTTTCTTTCTTTCTTTCTTTCTTTCTAATTAATCTTTCTTTCTTTCTTTCTTTCTTTCTAACTAATCTTTCTTTCTTTCTTTCTTTCTTTCTTTCTAACTAATCTTTCTTTCTTCCTAATATTTATTTCTTTTTTCTTTCTTTCTTTCTTTCTTTCTTTCTTTCTTTCTTTCTAACTAATCTTTCTTCTTTCTTTCTTTCTTCCTAATATTTCTTTCTTTTTTCGTTCTTTCTTTCTAACTAATCTTTCTTTCTTTCTTTCTTTCTTTCTTTCTAACTAATCTTTCTTTCTTTCTAACTAATCTTCTTTTTTTCTTTCTTTCTTTCTTTCTTTCTTACTTTCTAACGAATCTTTCTTCTTTCTTTCTTTCTTTCTTTCTTTCTTACTTTCTTACTTTCTTACTTTCTAACTAATCTTTCTTTCTTTCTTTCTAACTAATCTTTCTTTCTTTCTTTCTCTCTTTCTAACTAATCTTTCTTCTTTCTTTCTTTCTAACTAATCTTTCTTTCTAACTAATCTTTCTTCTTTCTTTCTTTCTTTCTTTCTTTCTTTCTTTCTTTCTAACTAATCTTTCTTTCTTTATAGCTAATCTTTCTTCTTTCTTTCTTTCTTTCTTTCTTTCTTTCTTTCTTTCTAACTAATCTTTCTTCTTTCTTTCTTTCTTTCTTTCTTTCTTTCTTTCTTTCTTTCTTTCTTTCTTTCTTTCTAACTAATCTTTCTTTCTTTCTTTCTAACTAATCTTTCTTTCTTTCTTTCTCTCTTTCTAACTAATCTTTCTTCTTTCTTTCTTTCTTTCTTTCTTTCTAACTAATCTTTCTTTCTTTCTAACTAATCTTTCTTCTTTCTTTCTTTCTTTCTTTCTAACTAATCTTTCTTTCTTTCTAACTAATCTTTCTTTCTTTCTTTCTAACTAATCTTTCTTCTTTCTTTCTTTCTTTCTTTCTTTCTTTATTTCTAACTAATCTTTCTTCTTTCTTTCTTTCTAACTAATCTTTCTTCTTTCTTTCTTTCTCTCTTTCTAACTAATCTTTCTTCTTTCTTTCTTTCTTTCTAACTAATCTTTCTTTCTTTCTAAGTAATCCATCTTTCTTTCTTTCTTTCTAACTAGTCTTTCTTTCTTTCTTTCTAACTAATCTATCTTTCATTCTTTTTAACTAATCTATCTATCTTTCTTTCTAACTAATCTATCTATCTTTCTTTCTTTCTAACTAATCATTCTTTCTTTCTTTCTAACTAATCTTTCTTTTTTTCTTACTGATCTATCTTTCTTTCTAACTAACTAATCTTTCTTTCTAACCGATCATCTTTTCTTTCTTTCTTTCTTTCTTTCTTTCTAACTAATCTTTCTTTCTTTCTTTCTTTTTAACTAATCTATCTATCTATCTTTCTCTCTAAATAATCCTTCTTTCTTTCTTTCTTTCTTTCTTTCTTACTGATCTATCTTTCTAACTAACTAATCTTTCTTTCTTTCTAACTAATCTTTCTTTCTTTTGTAACTAATCTTTCTTTCTTTCTAACTAATCTTTCTTTCTTTCTAACTAATTTTTCTTTCTTTCTTTCTAACTAATCTTTCTTTCTTAATGATCTATCTTTCTTTCTAACTAACTAATCTTTCTTTCTAACTGATCATCTTTTCTTTCTTTCTTTCTTTCTTTCTAACTAATTTTCTTTCTTTCTTTCTAACTAATCTTTCTTTCTTTCTAACTAATCTATCTTTCTTTCTTTCTAACTAATCTTTCTTTTTTTCTTTCTAACTAATTATCTTTCGTTCTTTCTTTATAATTAATCTATCTCTCTTTATAAATAATCCATCTTTCTTTTTTCTTTCTTTCTTTCCAACTAATGTCTTTCTTTCTTACTGATCTATCTTTCTTTCTATCTTATCTTTCTTTTTTCTAACTAATCTTTCTTTCTTTATAACTAATCTTTCTTTCTTTTTACCTAATCTTTCTTTCTTTTTACCTAATCTTTCTTTCTTTTTACATAATCTTTCTTTCTTTTTTCTTTCTTTCTTTCCAACTAATCTCTTTCTTTCTTTCTTTCTTACTGATCTTTCTTTCTAACTAATCTTTCTTTATTTCTTTCTAACTAATCTTTTCTTTCTTTCTAACTAATCTTTCTTTCATTCTTTCTAACTAATCCATCCTTCTTTCAATCTGACTAATCCATCTTTCTTTCTTTCTAACTAATCCATCTTTCTTTCTTTCTAACTAATCTTTCTTTCTTCTTTCTTTCTTTCTAACTAATCTTTCTTTCATTCTTTTTAACTAATCTTTCTTCTTTCTTTCTAACTAAACTTTCTTCTTTCTTTCTAACTAATCCATCTATCAAACTTCAAACTATTTTAAACTTCTTCAAACTCTCTGGTCTGGCTTTTTCAAGCCAACTTAAAGTTTGTCTCATCAAACTTTTTTCTAGTTATTATTATTATTATTATTATTCTTACTCAAATTTACAACTCTAACTCCTCCTAGAGCTTTAACTCCACATACTCCAAACTCGGCACAGACACTCAAACTGTTCTGACTCGGTGTGCTATATCTTTTCTAACTGATCGGACTTACAGTTTTCTTAAAAATTAATATTAAACATCATAAAATTCCCATAGACTTTCATTGCAGCATGTTCAAAATGAGCCAAGGCTACGGTGGCCCAGTAGTGCACAACATAAAAACTCAAATCTAAACTCCCTGAAGCCCTAGACTCAATTAAACTACCATTCAATGTACTAATATCTATCTATCTATCTATCTATCTATCTATCTATCTATCTATCTAATCTATCTATCTTTCTAACTAATCTATCTATCTATCTATCGATCTTTCTTTCTAACTAATCTATTTATCTTTCTAACTAATCTATCTATCTATCTCTATCTATCTATCTATCTTTCTAAATAATCTATCTATCTATCTCTATCTATCTATCTATCTTTCTAACTAATCTATCTATCTATCTATCGATCTTTCTTTCTAACTAATCTATCTATCTTTCTAACTAATCTATCTATCTATCTATCGATCTTTCTTTCTAACTAATCTATTTATCTAACTAATCTATCTATCTATCTATCTATCTATCTATCTATCTCTCTATCTCTATCTATCTATCTATCTATCTTTCTAACTAATCTTTCTTTCTTTCTTTCTTTCTTTCTTTCTTTCTTTCTTTCTTTCTTTCTTTCTAACTAATCCATCCTTCTTTCTTTCTTACTGATCTATCTTTCTTTCTGTCTTTCTAACTAATCTTTCTTTATTTCTTTCTAACTAATCTTTTCTTTTTTTCTAACTAATCTTTCTTTCTTTCTTTCTAATTATCTTTCTTTCTTTCTTTCTTTATAATTAATCTTTCTTTCTTTTTACCTAATCTTTCTTTCTTTTTCTTTCTTTCCAACTAATCTCTTTCTTTCTTTCTTTCTTTCTTACTGATCTATCTTTCTTTCTATCTTATTTTTCTTTCTGTCTTTCTAACTAATCTTTCTTTATTTCTTTCTAATTGATCTTTTCTTTCTTTCTTTCTAACTAATCTTTCTTTCATTCTTTCTAACTAATCTTTCTTTCTTTCTAAGTAATCCATCTTTCTTTCTTTCTAACTAATCTATCTTTCTTTCTTTTTAACTAATCTATCTATCTATCTTTCTTTCTAACTAATCTATCTATCTTTCTTTTTAACTAATCTATCTATCTTTCTTTCTTTTTAACTAATCTATCTATCTTTCTTTCTTTCTTTCTAACTAATCTTTCTTTCTAACTAATCTTTCTTTCTTTCTTTCTTTCTTTCTTTCTTACTGATCTATCTTTCTAACTAACTAATCTTTCTTTCTTTCTACCTAATCTTTCTTCTTTCTTTCTTTCTTTCTTTCTTACTTTCTAACTAATCTTTCTTTCTTTCTTTCTTTCTAACTAATCTTTCTTTCTTTCTTTCTAACTAATCTTTCTTCTTTCTTTCTTTCTTTCTTTCTTTATAACTAGTCTTTCTTTCTAACTAATCTTTCTTCTTTCTTTCTTTCTTTCTTTCTTTCTTTCTTTCTTTCTTTATAACTAATCTTTCTTTCTTTATAACTAATCTTTCTTTCTTTATAACTAATCTTTCTTCTTTCTTTCTTTCTTTCTTTCTTTCTTTCTTTCTAACTAATCTTTCTTCTTTCTTTCTTTCTTTCTTTCTTTCTTTCTTTCTTTCTTTCTTTCTAACTAATCTTTCTTTCTTTCTAACTAATCTTTCTTTCTTTCTTTCTTTCTTTCTTTCTTTCTTTCTTTCTTTCTTTCTAACTAATCTTTCTTTCTTCCTAATATTTATTTCTTTTTTCTTTCTTTCTTTCTTTCTTTCTTTCTTTCTTTCTTTCTTTCTTTCTAACTAATCTTTCTTCTTTCTTTCTTTCTTCCTAATATTTCTTTCTTTTTTCTTTCTTTCTTTCTTTCTAACTAATCTTTCTTTCTTTCTTTCTTTCTTTCTAACTAATCTTTCTTTCTTTCTAACTAATCTTCTTTCTTTCTTTCTTTCTTTCTTTCTTTCTTTCTTACTTTCTAACTAATCTTTCTTCTTTCTTTCTTTCTTTCTTTCTTACTTTCTTACTTTCTAACTAATCTTTCTTTCTTTCTTTCTAACTAATCTTTCTTTCTTTCTTTCTCTCTTTCTAACTAATTTTTCTTCTTTCTTTCTTTCTTTCTTTCTTTATAACTAATCTTTCTTTCTAACTAATCTTTCTTCTTTCTTTCTTTCTTTCTTTCTTTCTAACTAATCTTTCTTTCTTTATAACTAATCTTTCTTCTTTCTTTCTTTCTTTCTTTCTTTCTTTCTTTCTTTCTTTCTTTCTAACTAATCTTTCTTCTTTCTTTCTTTCTTTCTTTCTTTCTTTCTTTCTTTCTTTCTTTCTTTCTAACTAATCTTTCTTTCTTTCTTTCTTTCTAACTAATCTTTCTTTCTTTCTTTCTCTCTTTCTAACTAAACTTTCTTCTTTCTTTCTTTCTTTCTTTCTTTCTTTCTAACTAATCTTTCTTTCTTTCTAACTAATCTTTCTTCTTTCTTTCTTTCTTTCTTTCTAACTAATCTTTCTTTCTTTCTAGCTAATCTTTCTTTCTTTCTTTCTTTCTAACTAATCTCTCTTCTTTCTTTCTTTCTTTCTTTCTTTCTTTCTAACTAATCTTTCTTCTTTCTTTCTTTCTTTCTAACTAATCTTTCTTCTTTCTTTCTTTCTCTCTTTCTAACTAATCTTTCTTCTTTCTTTCTTTCTTTCTAACTAATCTTTCTTTCTTTCTAAGTAATCCATCTTTCTTTCTTTCTTTCTAACTAGTCTTTCTTTCTTTCTTTCTTTCTAACTAATCTATCTTTCTTTCTTTTTAACTAATCTATCTATCTTTCTTTCTAACTAATCTATCTATCTTTCTTTCTTTCTAACTAATCATTCTTTCTTTCTTTCTAACTAATCTTTCTTTTTTCTTACTGATCTATCTTTTTTTCTAACTAACTAATCTTTCTTTCTAACCGATCATCTTTTCTTTCTTTCTTTCTTTCTTTCTAACTAATCTTTCTTTCTTTCTTTCTTTTTAACTAATCTATCTATCTATCTTTCTCTCTAAATAATCCTTCTTTCTTTCTTTCTTTCTTTCTTTCTTACTGATCTATCTTTCTAACTAACTAATCTTTCTTTCTTTCTAACTAATCTTTCTTTCTTTTGTAACTAATCTTTCTTTCTTTCTAACTAATCTTTCTTTCTTTCTAACTAATTTTTCTTTCTTTCTTTCTAACTAATCTTTCTTTCTTAATGATCTATCTTTCTTTCTAACTAACTAATCTTTCTTTCTAACTGATCATCTTTTCTTTCTTTCTTTCTTTCTAACTAATTTTCTTTCTTTCTTTCTAACTAATCTTTCTTTCTTTCTAACTAATCTATCTTTCTTTCTTTCTAACTAATCTTTCTTTTTTTCTTTCTAACTAATTATCTTTCGTTCTTTCTTTATAATTAATCTATCTCTCTTTATAAATAATCCATCTTTCTTTTTTCTTTCTTTCTTTCCAACTAATGTCTTTCTTTCTTACTGATCTATCTTTCTTTCTATCTTATCTTTCTTTTTTCTAACTAATCTTTCTTTCTTTATAACTAATCTTTCTTTCTTTTTACCTAATCTTTCTTTCTTTTTACCTAATCTTTCTTTCTTTTTACCTAATCTTTCTTTCTTTTTACATAATCTTTCTTTCTTTTTTCTTTCTTTCTTTCCAACTAATCTCTTTCTTTCTTTCTTTCTTACTGATCTATCTTTCTTTCTAACTAATCTTTCTTTATTTCTTTCTAACTAATCTTTTCTTTCTTTCTAACTAATCTTTCTTTCATTCTTTCTAACTAATCCATCCTTCTTTCAATCTGACTAATCCATCTTTCTTTCTTTCTAACTAATCCATCTTTCTTTCTTTCTAACTAATCTTTCTTTCTTCTTTCTTTCTTTCTAACTAATCTTTCTTTCATTCTTTTTAACTAATCTTTCTTCTTTCTTTCTAACTAAACTTTCTTCTTTCTTTCTAACTAATCCATCTATCAAACTTCAAACTATTTTAAACTTCTTCAAACTCTCTGGTCTGGCTTTTTCAAGCCAACTTAAAGTTTGTCTCATCAAACTTTTTTCTAGTTATTATTATTATTCTTCTTACTCAAATTTACAACTCTAACTCCTCCTAGAGCTTTAACTCCACATACTCCAAACTCGGCATGGACACTCAAACTGTTCTGACTCGGTGTGCTATATCTTTTCTAACTGATCGGACTTACAGTTTTCTTAAAAATTAATATTAAATATCATAAAATTCCCATAGACTTTCATTGCAGCATGTTCAAAATGAGCCAAGGCTACGGTGGCCCAGTAGTGCACAACATAAAAACTCAAATCTAAACTCCCTGAAGCCCTAGACTCAGTTAAACTACCATTCAATGTACTAATATCTATCTATCTATCTATCTATCTATCTATCTATCTATCTATCTATCTATCTATCTATCTATCTATCTATCTATCTATCTATCTATCTTTCTAAATAATCTATCTATCTAACTAATCTATCTATCTTTCTAACTAATCTATCTATATATCGATCTTTCTTTCTAACTAATCTATTTATCTTTCTAACTAATCTATCTATCTATCTATCTATCTATCTATCTATCTATCTATCTATCTATCTATCTATCTATCTATCTATCTATCTATCTTATCTATCTTTCTAAATAATCTATCTATCTATCTTTCTAACTAATCTATCTATCTATCTTTCTAACTAATATATCTATCTATCTATCTTTCTATCTATCTATCTATCTATCTATCTATCTATCTATCTATCTATCTATCTATCTATCTATCTATCTATCTATCTATCTATCTATCTATCTATCTATCTATCTATCTTTATTTCTTTCTAACTAATCTTTTCTTTCTTTCTAACTAACCTTTCTTTCTTTCTTTCTTTCTTTCTTTCTTTCTTTCTTTCTTTCTTTCTTTCTTTCTTTCTTTCTTTCTTTCTTTCTTTCCTTCTAACTAATCCATCCTTCTTTCTTTCTTACTGATCTATCTTTCTTTCTGTCTTTCTAACTAATCTTTCTTTATTTCTTTCTAACTAATCTTTTCTTTTTTTCTAACTAATCTTTCTTTCTTTCTTTCTTTCTAATTATCTTTCTTTCTTTTTACCTAATCTTTCTTTCTTTTTTTTCTTTCTTTCCAACTAATCTCTTTCTTTCTTTCTTTCTTTCTTTCTTTCTTACTGATCTATCTTTCTTTCTATCTTATCTTTCTTTCTGTCTTTCTAACTAATCTTTCTTTATTTCTTTCTAACTGATCTTTTCTTTCTTTCTAACTAATCTTTCTTTCTTTCTTTCTTTCTTTCTTTCTTTCTTTCTTTCTTTCTAACTAATCCATCATTCTTTCTTTCTGACTAATCCATCTTTCTTTCTTTTTAACTAATCTTTCTTTCATTCTTTCTAACTAATCTTTCTTTCTTTCTTTCTAAGTAATCCATCTTTCTTTCTTTCTAACTAATCTATCTTTCTTTCTTTTTAACTAATCTATCTATCTTTCTTTCTAACTAATCTATCTATCTTTCTTTTTAACTAATCTATCTATCTTTCTTTCTAACTAATCTATCTATCTTTCTTTTTAACTAATCTATCTATCTTTCTTTCTTTTTAACTAATCTATCTATCTTTCTTTCTTTCTAACTAATCTTTCTTTCTAACTAATCTTTCTTTCTTTCTTTCTTTCTTACTGATCTATCTTTCTAACTAACTAATCTTTCTTTCTTTCTAACTAATCTTTCTTTCTTTCTAACTAATCTTTCTTTCTTTTGTAACTAATCTTTCTTTCTTTCTAACTAATCTTTCTTTCTTTCTAACTAATCTTTCTTTCTTTCTTACTGATCTATCTTTCTTTCTAACTAACTAATCTTTTTCTAACTGATGATCTTTTCTTTCTTTCTTTCTTTCTTTCTTTCTTTCTTTCTTTCTTTCTTTCTTTCTTTCTTTCTTTCTAACTAATTTTCTTTCTTTCTTTCTAACTAATCTTTCTTTCTTTCATTCTTTCTAACTAATCTTTCTTTCTTTCTAAGTAATCCATCTTTCTTTCTTTCTAACTAGTCTTTCTTTCTTTTTAACTAATCTATCTATCTTTCTTTCTTTTTAACTAATCTATATATCTTTCTTTCTAACTAATCTATCTATCTTTCTTTCTTTTTAACTAATCTATCTATCTATCTTTCTTTTTAACTAATCTATCTATCTATCTATCTATCTTTCTTTCTAACTAATCCTTCTTTCTTTCTTTCTAACTAATCTTTCTTTCTTTCTTTCTTTCTTTCTAACTAATCTTTCTTCTCTCTTTCTTCTTTCTTTCTTTCTTTCTTTCTTTCTTTCTTTCTTTCTTCCCTCTGTCTTCTTTCTTTCTTTCTTTCTTTTCTTTCTAACTAATCTTCTTTCTTTCTTTCTTTCTTTCTTTCTTTCTTTCTTTCTTTCTTTCTAACTAATCTTTCTTTCTTCCTAATATTTCTTTCTTTTTTCTTTCTTTCTTTCTTTCTTTCTTTCTTTCTTTCTTTCTTTCTTTCTTTCTAACTAATCTTTCTTCTTTCTTTCTTTCTTCCTAATATTTCTTTCTTTTTTTTTCTTTCTTTCTTTCTAACTAATCTTTCTTTCTTTCTTTCTTTCTTTCTAACTAATATTCTTTCTTTCTTTCTTTCTTTCTTTCTTTCTAACTAATCTTTCTTTCTTTCTTTCTTTCTTTCTAACTAATCTTTCTTTCTTTCTTTCTTTTTTTCTTTCTTTCTTTCTTTCTTTCTTTCTTTCTTTCTTTCTTTCTTTCTTTCTTTCTTTCTAACTAATCTTCTTTCTTTCTTTCTTACTTTCTAACTAATCTTTCTTCTTTCTTTCTTTCTTTCTTTCTTTCTTTCTTTCTTTCTTTCTTTCTAACTAATCTTTCTTTCTTTCTAACTAATCTTTCTTCTTTCTTTCTTTCTTTCTCTCTAACTAATCTTTCTTCTTTCTTTCTTTCTTTCTTTCTTTCTTTCTTTCTTCCTTTCTTTCTTTCTTTCTTTCTTTCTTTCTTTCTTTCTAACTAATCTTTCTTTCTTTCTAACTAATCTTTCTTCTTTCTTTCTTTCTTTCTAACTAATCTTTCTTTCTTTCTAACTAATCTTTCTTCTTTCTTTCTTTCTTTCTAACTAATCTTTCTTCTTTCTTTCTTTCTTTCTTTCTTTCTTTCTTTCTTTCTTTCTTTCTTTCTTTCTTTCTTACTTTCTAACTAATCTTTCTTTCTTTCTTTCTTTCTAACTAATCTTTCTTCTTTCTTTCTTTCTTTCTTTCTTTCTTTCTTTCTTTCTAACTAATCTTTCTTCTTTCTTTCTTTCTTTCTTTCTTTCTTTCTTTCTTTCTTTCTTTCTTTCTTTCTTTCTTTCTAACTAATCTTTCTTTCTTTCTTTCTTTCTTTCTTTCTTTCTTTCTTTCTTCCTAATATTTATTTCTTTTTTCTTTCTTTCTCTTTCTTTCTTTCTTTCTTTCTTTCTTTCTTTCTTTCTTTCTTTCTTTCTTTCTTTCTTTCTTCCTAATATTTCTTTCTTTTTTCTTTCTTTCTTTCTAACTTTTCTTTCTTTCTTTCTTTCTTTCTTTCTTTCTTTCTTTCTTTCTTTCTTTCTTTCTTTCTTTCTTTCTAACTAATCTTCTTTCTTTCTTTCTTTCTTTCTTTCTTTCTTACTTTCTAACTAATCTTTCTTCTTTCTTTCTTTCTTTCTTACTTTCTAACTAATCTTTCTTTCTTTCTTTCTTTCTAACTAATCTTTCTTTCTTTCTTTCTCTCTTTCTAACTAATCTTTCTTCTTTCTTTCTTTCTTTCTTTCTTTCTTTCTTTCTTTCTTTCTTTCTTTCTTTCTTTCTTTATAACTAACCTTTCTTTCTAACTAATCTTTCTTTCTTTATAACTAATCTTTATTCTTTCTTTCTTTCTTTCTTTCTTTCTTTCTTTCTTTCTTTCTAACTAATCTTTCTTCTTTCTTTCTTTCTTTCTTTCTTTCTTTCTTTCTTTCTTTCTAACTAATCTTTCTTTCTTTCTTTCTTTCTAACTAATCTTTCTTTCTTTCTTTCTTTCTTTCTTTCTTTCTAACTAATCTTTCTTTCTTCCTAATATTTATTTCTTTTTTCTTTCTTTCTTTCTTTCTTTCTAACTAATCTTTCTTCTTTCTTTCTTTCTTCCTAATATTTCTTTCTTTTTTCTTTCTTTCTTTCTAACTAATCTTTCTTTCTTTCTTTCTTTCTTTCTTTCTTTCTTTCTTTCTTTCTTTCTTTCTTTCTTTCTTTCTTTCTTTCTAACTAATCTTCTTTCTTTCTTTCTTTCTTACTTTCTAACTAATCTTTCTTCTTTCTTTCTTTCTTTCTTTCTTTCTTTCTTTCTTTCTTTCTTTCTTTCTTTCTTTCTAACTAATCTTTCTTTCTTTCTTTCTTTCTTTCTAACTAATCTTTCTTTCTTTCTTTCTTTCTTTCTTTCTTTCTTTCTTTCTTTCTAACTAATCTTTCTTTCTTCCTAATATTTATTTCTTTTTTCTTTCTTTCTTTCTTTCTTTCTTTCTTTCTTTCTTTCTTTCTTTCTTTCTTTCTTTCTAACTAATCTTTCTTCTTTCTTTCTTTTTTCCTAATATTTCTTTCTTTTTTCTTTCTTTCTTTCTAACTAATCTTTCTTTCTTTCTTTCTTTCTTTCTTTCTTTCTTTCTTTCTTTCTTTCTAACTAATCTTTCTTTCTTTCTAACTAATCTTCTTTCTTTCTTTCTTTCTTTCTTACTTTCTAACTAATCTTTCTTCTTTCTTTCTTTCTTTCTTTCTTTCTTTCTTTCTTTCTTACTTTCTAACTAATCTTTCTTCTTTCTTTCTTTCTTTCTTTCTTTCTTCCTTTCTTTCTAACTAATCTTTCTTTCTTTCTTTCTTTCTTTCTTTCTTTCTTTCTTTCTTTCTTTCTTTCTTTCTTTCTTTCTTCCTAATATTTATTTCTTTTTTCTTTCTTTCTCTTTCTTTCTTTCTTTCTTTCTTTCTTTCTTTCTTTCTTTCTTTCTTTCTTTCTTCCTAATATTTCTTTCTTTTTTCTTTCTTTCTTTCTAACTTTTCTTTCTTTCTTTCTTTCTTTCTTTCTTTCTTTCTTTCTTTCTTTCTAACTAATCTTCTTTCTTTCTTTCTTTCTTTCTTTCTTTCTTACTTTCTAACTAATCTTTCTTCTTTCTTTCTTTCTTTCTTACTTTATAACTAATCTTTCTTTCTTTCTTTCTTTCTAACTAATCTTTCTTTCTTTCTTTCTTTCTTTCTTTCTTTCCTTCTAACTAATCCATCCTTCTTTCTTTCTTACTGATCTATCTTTCTTTCTGTCTTTCTAACTAATCTTTCTTTATTTATTTCTAACTAATCTTTTCTTTTTTTCTAACTAATCTTTCTTTCTTTCTTTCTTTCTAATTATCTTTCTTTCTTTTTACCTAATCTTTCTTTCTTTTTTTTCTTTCTTTCCAACTAATCTCTTTCTTTCTTTCTTTCTTTCTTTCTTTCTTACTGATCTATCTTTCTTTCTATCTTATCTTTCTTTCTGTCTTTCTAACTAATCTTTCTTTATTTCTTTCTAACTGATCTTTTCTTTCTTTCTAACTAATCTTTCTTTCTTTCTTTCTTTCTTTCTTTCTTTCTTTCTTTCTTTCTAACTAATCCATCATTCTTTCTTTCTGACTAATCCATCTTTCTTTCTTTTTAACTAATCTTTCTTTCTTTCTAACTAATCTTTCTTTCTTTTGTAACTAATCTTTCTTTCTTTCTAACTAATCTTTCTTTCTTTCTAACTAATCTTTCTTTCTTTCTTACTGATCTATCTTTCTAACTAACTAATCTTTCTTTCTTTCTAACTAATCTTTCTTTCTTTCTAACTAATCTTTCTTTCTTTTGTAACTAATCTTTCTTTCTTTCTAACTAATCTTTCTTTCTTTCTAACTAATCTTTCTTTCTTTCTTACTGATCTATCTTTCTTTCTAACTAACTAATCTTTTTCTAACTGATGATCTTTTCTTTCTTTCTTTCTTTCTTTCTTTCTTTCTTTCTTTCTAACTAATTTTCTTTCTTTCTTTCTAACTAATCTTTCTTTCTTTCATTCTTTCTAACTAATCTTTCTTTCTTTCTAAGTAATCCATCTTTCTTTCTTTCTAACTAGTCTTTCTTTCTTTTTAACTAATCTATCTATCTTTCTTTCTTTTTAACTAATCTATATATCTTTCTTTCTAACTAATCTATCTATCTTTCTTTCTTTTTAACTAATCTATCTATCTATCTTTCTTTTTAACTAATCTATCTATCTATCTATCTTTCTTTCTAACTAATCCTTCTTTCTTTCTTTCTAACTAATCTTTCTTTCTTTCTTTCTTTCTAACTAATCTTTCTTCTCTCTTTCTTCTTTCTTTCTTTCTTTCTTTCTTTCTTTCTTTCTTTCTTCCCTCTGTCTTCTTTCTTTCTTTCTTTCTTTTCTTTCTAACTAATCTTCTTTCTTTCTTTCTTTCTTTCTTTCTTTCTTTCTTTCTTTCTTTCTTTCTTTCTTTCTTTCTTTCTTTCTAACTAATCTTTCTTCTTTCTTTCTTTCTTCCTAATATTTCTTTCTTTTTTTTTCTTTCTTTCTTTCTAACTAATCTTTCTTTCTTTCTTTCTTTCTAACTAATATTCTTTCTTTCTTTCTTTCTTTCTTTCTTTCTAACTAATCTTTCTTTCTTTCTTTCTTTCTTTCTAACTAATCTTTCTTTCTTTCTTTCTTTTTTTCTTTCTTTCTTTCTTTCTTTCTTTCTTTCTTTCTTTCTTTCTTTCTTTCTAACTAATCTTC